>VOQZ01000505.1:0-44098 GCA_008079305.1 Phytophthora palmivora | reverse complement strand
GAATCAGTTCGAGTGCCTAACACTTTCCTGTTTCAGTTTGTACGGACTTGAGAGCCGCTTCCCTCGGTACTGCTGCAGTGACGCTCGGTTAGTGGCTTGGTTGTTGAATCACGACGAGCTCTAGACTGCAAACGCGGTTTTAATTCAGCGACAAATGCTTGGTCATAACTAGGCTGGCATATCGGTAGCGGTTTGTATTCTCAACGTAACTTAACTCTTACCCAGTCACTATCACTCAGGTGCCATGGCGCGTTTGTTCCATACCCGCTCGTATGGTCCGGTAGAGCGAGTCGTCCAGCTCTACTCAACGAGAAGACGCTGTCGTTTGGCGTCGGCGCCCTCGGAGCTCTGTAGCTCTGCGCATTAAGACCTTGCTGAACCCTTAAAATTAGCCAATACTTGCCAAATAGTTGGAAGGGCTCTCACACGTATTTATCGCCTGGGACGTGCTTGAATGCGTTTCATCTGTTCAAATTCACATATCAAGCTACATCAACACAAGGAGTTTGGAGCTGGAAATCACGAGTGTCTTAAGTTTACCACTGGTAATCGAAATCAGTTCCATTTGTAGCTAGATGAGCATGTCATCGTCTCCTCTTCCTCACCGTTGGTTACAGTAGTGAGCCCCTGAGCTCGGTACAGATCGGCAATCTAGATCCGACAAAACATCGTTAGTGAGCCATGGTTGGTCAAGCAATGACAGCATACCTGAGAAGAGTTAGTCGCTTGCGTTGTCTCCTTGTCGTCACGGATGCGAATGAACCGAGGGAAACGGAGCGAAATACCCTTGTCTTTCGCTACTAGACCAATGGCAGCCGTGTACTTCGGGATATCGATAGATCTGCACCTAAAATCTCCACACACAACTCGCCTCGAACCAAACATCAGCTTGATTCCTTCACCTATAGCATAATCGCTTGGAGGTTTGTCCACCACTTTCTCCTTAAGCTGCTCGTAAACTGTTTGAGCACTTCATCAGACAAACCTGTTCCAAGTTTTGTAATGGGTTGGTACATCTCGGTATCCGGATCATAGCATGCCAGAAGTAGGCACCATAGACACCAGTACGCTTGCCTCGACCGTGAAATGCACCAATCGGTACCAGGTCAGCGGAATCGCCAATCCCATCGAGGTAATCCTTCTTCAGTTTTAACCACTTTGTGAACGATTGGCTGGTTCATACGTCGCCTCCTTCTCAAGGGTTTTTACCATCAAACCTTCACAGTTCTCACGCCAGCCTCCTCCAGGAAATTACGGACCTTATCAACAGCTTCTTCCATCGCCTCTGGATTATCCTTCACATCAACACCATCCTCGACGTCTAACGATGTAGCGATTCGAAGCTACCAGGTTTTACTTCAAACATTCGCGTAGCTTTCACGGCGTTTCGCCAGTGAGGTGCTAAGGATGATTCGCTGTTGAGGAACAACAAATCGAAAGCGTAGATACATACAGGGACTTTAATATCTTCCACTTTCACGTTCTGCAATCGAAGCAAAGTTAGATGCAAGCTAGGGTAAGCACACATACGACAACATTACTTTCGAGAGCGCGTGCTCAAAATCTGGAAAGGAAGACGCTTGTTTGTGGCACGATCCACAGCAACCACCTCGGCATCCACGATGCAGCTCTTCACGATGCCCTCCTTAGCTGCGTTTGAGATAGCCAATTTGACGTCAGGAAATCGCTCGGTAGAGTTTTTCGAAATTACGCGAGAAAAGCAATTTCTCCATTCGGAAGGATATGGATCTGTGCGCGTTCACCATCGTACTTGTACTCGCAAGTGAATGGTTTGCCTTCGAAACGATCAAAACCATTGCATATGCTTTCGTTGGACGCGCAAGCATAGGTGAGACAGGTGTACCTGGTGTCAGCACACACTTTTCAGCCAACTTAGCAAAGTCTTTCACACGAAGGAAAGGGGCGCTTGGGACCTCCTTCTGAACTTCGTAAAAAGCTGCGACCAATGCTTTGTAGCTCGGGCACTCAGCAAAGGCCTTTTTGACAAACGCAAGGGCTTCCTGCTGCTTGTCTTTGTCTTTATAATCCTTGTCTGTCATGAAGGCGTACGTCAACCCATCAGGATCGACTTTTCTGCCAGTCCAATGCGAAGCTTGCCCTGGAGCCCGCGGATGATGTACTTAGCCCCCTCGGCAGATTGTGCGCTTTTGTCTTGGGATTTCTTTTCCTTCTCACACTTGACCACAAACCCTTGATAATGGAGCACTTTTGCTGCTGTGAGTTGTTTCCAGTCATTTGGCAATCTTGACGAACTGGTTGTACACGTGCTGAACGGTAAGCCCGCTCCCTTAGAAGTCGCAGTTTGAGAGACGTGAACGACAGCGTTTTTTGCTTTGATCGTGCATTCTGAGCAACCTTACCGAGATCACCCTCCTTGTGATACATCTCCTTGATGAACTTTAGATTTGCACCGGTAGCCTCACCGATGGCTTTCATCAAAATGGCATCACCAATGCCAATCTTCAGATTTTCGAACGCGGAGCAAGGTCAACACACACGCAGAGGTAAATGCACGCCAAAAGATCATCGGGCGACCGACGAATGATACCACGGAGAAAAGTCGTGAGCAGGTCCTGAATGACAAGACGGCCTGTGACTTCTTCAATCTTGGAGAATAAGTGCGCTAGAGCGAAGTAGGGTGTCTCCCGAGGTTCACACTTCCCTCATCTTGCTTCTCACTTACATCAGACTTCTTTTTGTCCGTTGTCTCTGACTGTGGATCGCCCTTAACCTTTTCATCCTTCTTGTCGTCAGCCTGTGTCGACTTGGTCTTACTCTTTTTGTTCGAGACCGGCGTGAAGAAACCTGTTTTCGATGCAGTAGGTAGCGCAGCATCTTTTTTCACCTCTGGCTTTTTAACCTGCTTTTTTGGCTTCACCTCTTCAACTTCGTCAACCTCTTGAATCTCTTCAACTTCATCAACCTCTTTAATTTTTTCATGTTCACCAGCATTCTTCTCTTTCTGGCTGGACCAGACTTCTTCATTATGTTCTTGGATTGTTTAGGTGTCTTCATCGGCGCCACTGGCTTTGTCTCTTTTTTCTAGGACTCTTATCTTTCTCCGGAGTCGACACTGGTGATGTCATATCAATCAACGTCGTCGTTAGCAGCTTTCTTTTGAGTGTTCATGGGCAGATCCAAGTCACTGTCGTCGTCCTCGTCTTCCACGACTCGTTGGCGCAGACGACGACGACCCTGCAAACGTCACCAACATTAGCCAATCAATCTCAATTTCTCCAGTCATATCCACGTACGTTTCGTCTTGCTCTGGTCTCCCCTTCTTCTTCTTCCATCTCGATATCCTCCGGTTCATCTTCCACCTGCTCCTCGTTCTCTTCAACTGTTGCTTCCTCTTCCAGCGTCTCCTTCTCCACCTTTGCCTTCTTCATAGGCTGAACAGGAGATTCAGCACGTTCCTGAACATCATCTTCTACAGGTTTCCTCTTCTTTGGTGGCGATCCAGCGCCGAAGAACGACCTATTGCAAGGATAAGATTAGAGAGTTTGCGGTGGCTTGAGCACAATGACACGTACATGATGGAGCGCTGCTTAGCTGCAGCAGCAGCTGCATCAATCACAGAACGAATAATCAGCGACACATCAGCTCATCTCCCACCGCTTGTTGCGTACCTTTCTTCGCCATGACGTCTCGACCTTCCTGTTCCTAAACTGACATCCAAACCTTTTGGCGCCAACAGTGCACACCAAATGCACACAAATCTATTTTTGTACCTATGTTGCATTCAAGTTTTTGGCGGGAACCATCACTCTCGTGATCTTCCTGCAACAAATGGGACGCAAAGTGCTTGCATTAGTGCCATCAGCATTGCCGTCGTCTGTGAACTTGGGGCGCTTCCACTCTGATGCAACTGATACCCCTTTCCTCTCTGTCGTGTCGTGGACCTGTCGCTCCACAGTCGACTCGACTCGCACGCGACAATTGGCACTGGACAAGGACAAACGGCAACTTCTAGAGTTGCAACGACTGCAACCTGACGAAGGCACTCGCAGCTGGTTCATCGGCAACTCTGTGGTGCAGGATGGAGGAGTGATGGTCTTCTCGCCAATGGATGCGCTCTTCGTCCTCTTGGACGCTGGATGGGCTCAACGCACACGCTTCATGTCAGTCTATGACCTTTGGCGAGGGACAGCAACACCTGGTTGTTGCAGCTCTCGACGCTCAGTCAGAGCAGATCGAGACGATCTGTGATGTGCAGGCGGTTGGTGGAGAGGAAGGTGTCGACAATCTCTATGTGAAGGTTAATGAGAGCAAGGCAACGAGCTGGCTGAAGGCAAAAGTGGAGAAAGTGGCGACTGTATTGGCCAATCAGGAAATCGAAGCCAACACCAAAGCTGCAGCTGCCACCGCAGTTGATGCACAGGTAAATCTCCCTGGCGTCCAACTCAAGAGACAGGGAAGAGGGAGATGGTGGGAGACGTTTCGGGACATTATCGTGAAGCAATTGACATTGTGGGCAATTACCTGGCGAACGAGTGGATCGACTTGCTATGTAATGAGTTCAAGTACGTTCGTTTTTAGGATTTGGGAGGATCTACATTACTGACAAATTTCTGAGTGTAGGGTGGAGAAGGAGGTGGAAGTGAAACCAACAGCAAAGACTGCAGGTGCAGCGCTCGATACATTCAAGCGGTTCGATCGACGTCAGACACCGGAAAATGGATCCAAGCGACCAACACCGTCTAGTACTGGTACCGCCAAAAAGAAAAGCAAATTGGCCAATGTGGATCGCACGGGAATGAAGTCGCTGACTTCGTTTTTTGGGAAAAAGTAGGGAAAATAAGCGAGTTTATAGAGCTGTTTATCTTCGGGAGGTGGAGCCTTCCACGCTGACCCGATGCACGATCACGAAGTCATGCCAACCAGAGAGGATCCTGAACTTGATAAAGGAAGCATCGGTCGGTTTAACGTTTTCGCTAACGATCTGCATCTCGCCGTCAGTTTCCTTCAAATCTACAACAGAATGCAAGGTTAGTCTGCCGACCCATTTACAGATCAACAAGTTTTGGTACTCCTTACTCGTATCAAAAAGCTTCTCCCACTTCGTGGGTGTCGGTCCACTGCACGATTCAACAGATACCTGCTTAACATTTCGTGTCCACATCTTGGCACGAACCACTGAGGCAGTTGTAGCAAGCTGAACCACTATTTCCTGTGGGAAGCTTCCTGTCGTCACCCATTTGGATGACTGTTCTCTGTTGGTAGCAGTAGTAGTAACGATTAATGAAATTACTGTCACTTGTTTGAAATTGCTTACCCATCTAAGATATTGACCGGCGGGAAGCTTGGATCAAATGAAGTCACGGCTGTCACCTGGGCACCCTCTTCATCCAAGGCGAGTTCCATCACGACCACGACAACAGAAACTCTGCAAGTGCGGCATGACTTTTCACCCTCCTGCAGTCCATAAAACTGCAGGGCTTAACATAGAACGACGTAGCACAAGTTCAAACCAAGTAATAATAGGTGAAGACACACACTCATATTTATCATCTCGATTTGCGCTGTGTAGTACGCACGGCGACTTACTCCTAGATACCAACGTAACGATGGCCGGCCATACGGGCGCTGTAACCCACTTTAAGTTTCTCCAACACACCATCAAGTGTTCTGTCGCCCTTCAATTCCGCAGTCAGCATTCACTTCATGATGTTAACGGCGGCGCTATAGATTCTTTATACAGGCGCTCAAAGCCCGCCGACAGGATATCAGCTGCACGCGTAATACCCGATCCATCATCATTGAATAGCTTGCAGTTCGACCACATCAGTCGAATATCGTTAGCAAAGTGTGTACAATCCAACTCCTTCACACCTGCTGCCACCGTGTTACTGTCGACGATGTATGCACCCTTCTTCAGCTTGATCTCAATCTTCGATAAATCCATCGGCTGCTTCACCACCCGGGTGTACATCGGCACATTTTCCACCGGCGTCAGGAACGGCTTCGAAAATGGATGCGACTTCAAGCACTCGACAATTTTAAGGCACTTGTCCAATAAACTCTGTTCTGAAGCCACAGCGGTGGAATACGCATCGAACCGCGATGGTTTCTTGCATTCATCACATTGCCAATCGCCTTGAGGAAGATCATTTTCTGTCATATGGAGGCATTTCAAATGAAAGAGCGCGGGCACTTGTCGCAACAAACCAGATCGCCAGCACCCTGGCAAACCTCACAGAAATCCAAGTTCGTGTCCAGTTCGCTGTCCGATCCACTGTCTTCGTCTTCGTCTTCATCTTCATCCTCGTCATCATCACGGTAGACTTCGTCCTCAGTCTCTTCATCGTCATGCTTCACTGGCTTAGGATGCTTAGGGGGTCTACCTCTTCCCCTCTTCACAGGTGGCGTAGGTTTACGCCCTTGTAGGTTTTTCCTTGAAACCGCAGGAGTACCATCCTTACGGGGACGCCCTGGTCCTCGATGCAAAGGGGGTGGTGGCGGGAACGTCGGCGAAGAATGACTTTCTTTCGCCTCGGATTTGAATAAGCTATTCTTCTCACGGCCATCAGACTTCGCGCTAAGCTTTGGACTGCCATCAGATTGTCGTTGTCGTTTGTCTTCAATGCTTTTTTCTTTGGTAGTGGTTTCACCACGTGATGCTACTCGGGCGTCGTCTCGTGATGGCATTTCAGAGGCGCGTGGGGCCGGACTATCCTCAGCATCACTTGCACTGGCCTTTCGCTTTCGTGTCTGGTTATCTTCAACAGATCGCGCACCAACGCTCGACCGGTCACGACGAGGGCTATCACTTGAGTTTATTGAGCTGGTGGATGATTGGTCCTGGTACGGACTGTCATCTGCTTGGAGGCGCCGACCAGCAAATCCACGACCGGAATACGTCCGAGGAGACGCTTCCATTTCAGTATCGTCTGAACCTTGTTCTTTTGCTGGAGATCCGTTTGTACCATAGCGTGGTTCACTACCACGGTCCTTGCTAGACAGCTTACTGCGATCCATTGCCATCGAATTCGCCGGGGTTGCACCTTGATTTAGTGTACTCAACAACTGAACTAGAGAATTCTCCGATGCTTTACAGTTCATCACGGTTACCGCAGATGGGGATTCCACGGAGCCTTGGTGAACACGAGGCGACGTGATTCGATCAACACGAGAACCAGTAACTTGAGCACTATCCACCCTTTTAGAGATATCAGCAGATGTATCCTTTGCTGCACGTTTCTGAGAATACTGAGGCGGAGACTTTGCCTCCGCCTGCGTGCTGAGAGCATGACCATCACGGTTGTTTCGCTCATTCCCCGGATATCGGTCATATTCAGGTTTTGAATCCTGTACTTGTTTCCGATCTTCATGCGTTTTTTCTAATTCAACACTGCGAGGACGACTTTGAGTTGGAGGTGTGGGTGGGTACTTTGTCTGTGGAATACCATTGTCACTGATGCTTTGAGTATTGCCATAACCCAACGCCTGGTGTGTCACCGAACCAGGCACTGTAGGTATAGTGCGGTCATCCCTTACAGTAGGAACTGAACCTTGTCCACTACGACGAAGCGTGTCCAAGAGATAACGTTTGTATTTCTGTACCTCCTTCTCTTTTCTCGCCGTGCAGCCGGTACAGGGGCATCCACTCGTACAAACCAAGCACCGCAACAAGCGTCGATTAGGGGCAGATCCGTTCCTGCCAACAAATAAAGCTTCCATCCTCACTCTGTAAACACTGCGCAGGTGTTCCCGACACAGCGAGTGGTTATCGTCCGCATGCGGACAGAAGTTCACCACGGGTACATAGTGGTTTTCGCTAATCCCGCACAAGTGGCACAGACCTTTCGCCACAAAGCTGGCTTCCCGTTCCGGAATCAAATCCTCCATTGCGACAGCAAACGCATCGTGTAGGACGGACAGGTCCAGGTTCACCTGCTCTCTTAACATTTCCTCCACTCTCGGAGGCAACTTCCTTTCTCTCTTGTAGTCTTCCGCCATCTTTCCAGACGATGAAGCCTCAGTCTTTCCCTGATAAAGTTTACCAGTAGCAGCTTCTGATCCGTCCACCACTCTTCCCTGGAAACCATCAGAGCTCTGAACGAGTCTACCTTGATAAGCCGCTGCACCAACCTGTGGTCTGCCTTGATAACCTGTAACTGCAGCCATGGCTCTTTCTTGATATGCCGTCGCTCCATCCATTGCTCTATTCTGAAAACCTGCTGAACTCTCCGTCGTTCTCCCCTGATAAGCAGTGGAATTGGGAACCATTCTACCCTGATATCCCATCACTCCGTTCACAGCTCTCCCAGGATATCTCGTCGCCCCATCCATTGGCCTTCCTTGGTAGCCCGTTGATCCGTCCATCATCCTTCCTTGGTAACCTGCGTTCACAGGTCTCCCTTGATATCCTGTCGAGCTCCCCTGGTACGGGGTAGGGCGTTCTACCGGTCTCCCCTGATACCCAGAGGCAGCGTATTGCTGATGTTGTCTGGATCCCTGAGCCATCGACGCCTGAGGCGTCGCGTCCCAGTCTGGAGGCGCTCTCGCTCTCCCCTGCCACGCTGCAGTCGACGATGGGGCTACACACCCGCCGAGACGGCGGAGGCGGGGATGTAGCCATCTGGCGTCTTGCCCTTGCTCATGATGGCTTCCATCCATACTTCATTAGGCGGGGGCGTGAGTCGCTGTCGCTGTTAATGTGTCAAGGTCAAGAGAGGGAAAATAAGGTTAGAGAGGAGGAAGGGAGGTGGCAGGGGGGCAGAGGGAGACGCACCTTGTCTCCGCGGTCCCGGGCCGCCCCATGGTACATGTTGGCGCTCTCGCTTCCTCGCTGACGCGTCGGCTGCTTGTCCTGCTGTGGGAGTCTTGCGATTTGGTAACACCAGAGACTGGGTTGGCGCGATTTCGGGTCTGTGAGAACTAATATTACGTGCAAACACATATCCCATATGCTGTTTAGTATAAAGTAGTAGAGGTGCCCATCTCGTTCGGTGCCTGGGATTACAGTTTCCCGCAACACTAACCATGTTGATGGTTTTAGACTTGCAGTACTAGGGTACCGTGAGCAAACAAACTGCCACATGGCAGCATTTTCCCATCATACGACGTAGTTGACAACAGGGCAACTGCATTGCCGGTTTATAAGGCTGATGCAATACTGCATTCCGGACGTGGTGGTGTGGGCCCGAAAGGCAGAAATGGAGGAGCTATTTATTTTGAGCTTCACTTGTTTGGTAGAGAAGGGTATACTACCATAACGCTTTTTATTTTGTCCATTAAGAATTTTACCTGAACATGCCTAAAATTTTCGACTTCTTAGTTGCGTATTTATTGGGTAGTCCCCTCGCTCGCACACCTTAACAATCATTATTTGCATGCTTCTATTCACAGTCGCCTCGATTTATCCTGTCGACAAAATAAAAACTAAACGTTCGAACACAGTGTGTTGTATACTCCAGTCCAACACGATTCGAATAGCATTTTCTGCATCCAATTGTACCAATATGCTTACTTTACGTTACAGCAAGAACGGATTATTGCTTCCTCTTCGCAAGCTATTCATAGCAAGCAACTGAAGTAAGAGTCGTCTAGGTAGATTCACGACCGGAACCAATTAATAGTGATAACAGGATACATTTCATATCGTTCATCGTCCAATACTAATTTTTAAAACGAAAATAATGTTCCTTCTTGAACAGCGCGGAATTGGGCGCTTATTGAATTGCCGCGCCGTGGTGTTTTTTATTTTACATACCGGTATGCATGTGTACTGTAGATGCACTGACTCAGAACCTATGGTTTTGGAATGAATGTGCACATCTTGAAGGATCGCCAGGTTTGCTTTGAGATGTGCAAAGGCACCACAAAATCGGAGCTACTACGGTACTGGCCATTTTATACTGTAGGACAGAGAAGCATTAAAGGACCTGGAGTAAATTCTTTATTTGTTATTATACTTTCTCAAAAAAAAGCATGTGGACGCTACTTCAAATAACAACTCCGCCAAAAAGACTGCTTCTTTCGTCTCGAATAGCTGAAGGAGAGCATTAGTATGACGAAAGCAAACAACGGCTGCTGACAGCGATGCATAGAATAACTGGTAGGCTCTTCTCTGGTGCCATGGACTGTACCGGGATCAGTGGTGATGTCTTTGGCAAGATTTAGGAATATATAGCTGTAGCTATAAAGACGAAACCCAAGTCGTGGCCACTTCGCCGCATGGTCGCCAGGATCATGTCAAGTACTCGAGCTGTTTACAGTGCTTGAATGTTGCAAATAACTACGGTGAAATCACTTCCTACAGTCTGTGGCATTATGTGAAGTCCAGGTTTTAAAAAAACTGGACTTCACATAAAGTAAATCGTTAAAATGATTTACTTAGAGGATTTTAAACCATATCAAATCGCTAGTTTGACCCAAATGCAGACAGGTAGTGGTACGATGACAGTAATATTGGTGGTATACTTCATAGCGTACTACTCTCATTTCGTCATGCGTATAGAATAACGAGACTGGTGGATACAGGAGAAAAATGAGTCGACCTCCATTATTTGCAACTATTGCGATGTAATGACAGACTCCACCTCTAGTTTCCTTGTTAACCCAGCTACAAATTTGACAATGCACTGTAATAGCCACACTTTTCAGGCAAAACCCGTCTACCGGATATACAATATTTTGTGTAATGGTAGTCTCAGTCTGTGGACTATGGACTCAAATGGGCCCCCGTCATATGAAATAAAATTGGTTAGGCTGTTCAGCCAGCTAAAGCTGACCTCCCCAGTATTAACAGAAAACTTTCAAAGACAAACTTTCTATCCTCCGCTCTTTTTGGATAGCATACCAGTTGCCATCAGTTCATTCAGCCGAAGTTTTGATCTAGGATCGAAATCGTGACTACGTACATCTAAGTTACGTTAAATCACTCGAGAAGTTTCAATCATTGCAACTTTAAAATGTCATAACTAATGTTCGAACGAAGACTTGCTGCATCACCAAATTCGCCATATTACTAGAGGCAATGTTTTGGGCTGGGAGGACAGAGAATGTTACTAAAAAAATTGAAGCCTTTAAATGGATGATGAAATTTGTGTGCTCACTTGAAACCCAAAAGACATTGGAACACATAGTCTGCGTAACGGGAGCAGTTTATATGCATTCGGAAAGTAAATGATCCCACTACCAATTTCCTCGGTAATTTGTATTTGCGTTGTGCGAGTCTGAATACGGCGATGCGCTGTTGTGACCTAGATTTGCTGAGATAAAGCGCTCACCGTTCTGTAAATGCTTCATATTACGAAAATTTTAGGGGCACTTATAATCGGACACCTCGCATTTTCTGCGAGTTGGTAGCCACTACCACTGGTAGAGTCTACTGCAACTACAGCCACTACAGCAATTAGTCTGACCCAAACTAGTTTGAGTAAGCACATTTTCATCGAGCTAACACAAAATAGTCTGAGCCCTGATTGTATAGACTAATTTTGAGCATTGACTAATTTTGATCTTCTAAATTAATCTAAGATTCAATGTGCCTGTACAATTCATCACCGAAAAACTTGCCGACTTGCCTTCTCTATTACCGCTCGTGTCATTTTGGTGCCTGTCTCTCTATGGACTTGTAGTCGGATATTTCAATTTCTTTTATTACCTGCAAATTCCTCAGGATACGTTTTGATGATTTCCTGTAGATGAGGGAAGACTTTGGTTATAAATATAGAACCTTTACGTCCAATATAAAAAACCTCATTTAAAAAAGATACAAATAATCAAGGCTTGTATCTAGGTGTCATTCTTGTCTTGCTTCTAATTCGCTTCTCTAACAGCAGCAGCTGCCAATTGTAGGAAGAAGCCAAACCACGTCGCCAATGTGGCCCATTTTCAAAAGACTAATTTTGAATACTTAGCTCTGACAAATTGTGAATGCACCATAACCTAGAGTGACATAGGCCAATTTTGAGGACTTGTATGCAGTTGAGACCGTGGTCATGACACGTTGGGCAACAACTGGTAAAGCCAAATAGTTTTTATAACAACAGAAATTTTAAGTTACGAAGGTCGAGTTCTGGCACAATAGTTCGTATAATGTGTAAAAATACATGTACTTGTCGTAATATGTAGCCACAACTTCGGCCTGGCCATCCGATTTCTGTGGTGAGCTGATCATCGATCTGTTGTTGTGTGGTAGTTGGAATAAACCCGTTGTGGAGGTCTATGGCTGAACTGGACACACAGTTCAAGCGACCCTCCGACCACTGAATCTACACACGTTTGTGTAATAGTACCCTCAGTCTGTGGACAATGGACTCAGGTAACATTTGCGAATTAAAGATATAGCCCCCCAAGATAAAATAATATAGGTAAGGCTGTTCAGCTGTCCTCCCAGAATAATTTGGCCTGTACTACAAATTACAAATTAACTACTATTGTTTCTATACGTGTAAATAAAAGTAGGTAAAATACTATTGGTTGGCTCTCAGCCGCTCGGCCTACGTAGCAGTGGTGTGACCCACACCACTTGTGATGGAGTAATCGTAAAACGAATACTCACAAAAGTGTATCTACTTCTAGAGGCGGTACCCTATCAGGGGTACCCCTCATGTAACCCCGTTACATACCAATATGCGCACGAGCATACGGGTTTGTGCATTGGAGAGGAAAAGCTAAGCCCCGACTTGTGAACTGCCGTACACTTAGAGTTTGTATACTCATGAAAGCACGCTTCCTCAAGCAAGGTGCTCGTGTGACCCTGTTACTATTCGCGGTTCCTCATTGGCTGTGTTTGTAGCAATCGTGCTCTACGGGGAAAGGAATCCGTGCCAGATGCTCGTATGGATGAATATCATCTCTTATCCGGCCATACTTGAGTTTTGTATAACACCAAGCGCCAAGGATACGGCTATCCCATCGTTTAACGTGTTTGTTGAAAAGCGAACATATAGAGTTTGACTATGTTAAACAATGCATTGGACAAGACACTACAGATAAGTGTTTTGTGTCAGTATTAGACAAGTTTGGTATGTATCCTGCATTTAATGAGAGTAAGAACGGTAAACCGCTTGCCCGGAATACTGCTATGTAGTACTTCAGACAAGGTAAGATGTGGCTGTTTGAGCTCTTCCCTTTGCAACGACATATCGTCGAAGCAAAGTCGCTGAGCATGGGGAAGACGCTCGATAGCTTCTGCATGAAGCGAGATGGAAAAGTAGTCAACAAGGCACCACCGTGCTCAAAGAGCGACTTAAAGAAGATGATGTTGTATTTGTATGAGAATGCAAGTTCCGCTATCGACGACCAAGACGCAGCTTTGCTGTGTCTGCTGTGGTACCTGTTTGGACGAGCTTCGGATCTGTCCCTTGTGCTAAAGCAGAGCCTCTCGGTCGATGCAGGCAAGGTGTTCTTCGTGCGATTCATCCCCATGAAAACCCCCGAAGAACAAGGTCTCTCGCTGTTCCCGGACGCCGACTTCGTCACTTGTCCGACTCATGCGATCGCCATGGCTTTTACCACGCAGACAGCTCCGACCGTCGCCTTGATCGACAACTTGCCTTACGTCCCTTTCGCTACTGCTGTAAACTAGCCTCCGTCGACGCCGCTGTTGGAGGTCCTCAATCATCTGGAAGATTTCGCAGCACTCGAACCCTCAGCTTCGCCTGCAAGAACTTCCCAAGCTCCCGTTGATAAAACTCAAACGATCTACACCCATGTCAACCGCCTGTTGGATCGCGTCGCTCAGGAGTCTCGAATGCTCTGACGTCGCCCTCGTTCCGTCGAGGAGGTGCGCAACACGTGAACGGTTGCGATGGCTTGACGCAGCGCTGGATCTTTGGTCGTGGTGGCTGGAACATGAGCAAAACAAACAAGGGATAAAATTACATCTTCAACACAATCCGAGAATATCACAAGGTCAGCAAAGCGCTCAGTGGATACGACACTGAAACCAAAGTGAAGAGCGCTGGATTTGAATCTGTTCGACACGAAGACGGAGGAGAAGATCGCCGATGTCCAGCGTTTGCTGTTCACGACCTGCTACAGGATGGAAAGCGCCAAGTACAATCTTAGTCAACAAGTACTCGACCTCACGGCTTACCCGATTTTTCACTACCCCCCCGTTGAAGAAGCTTCAAGCAGACGAACAGGCCGTCAGGCTCTTGGGGTCAGTCGCTGTCAATGCGGGAGCTTCAGTCACAGATCTCCTGGTATGGTCTTCGCACCTTGCGGTCTGTCAAACAACGATTCCCGAGACAAGTCAAGAGTAACGAACCACCCCATAATCGAACAAAGTAACCAGAGCAAGATCATCGACCATCGGCGCCGTGTGATTGATCAGTTAATGGAGCACGTCAAGCGTCATGACGAGGGCATGGATAACCTAGAAGTTAAAATGGACGGAACATCATCACAAGACAAGAACAGGAAACATCAACGAGATTCCTCACAAGAACAAGATAAGCCGAAGCGCCAACGAGGTCAATGACGAGCCTTCATAGTATTGTGGCGAAGTGGTTCCGCGAAATCGCAAGATCGCAGGGGTCCTCTTGCACACTGCGCCCGAACTGCCGACTAACGGAGGGGGTACTCCGATCTTCCGTGAAGTTACTTGATCTCACCTTGTGTACCCGTCGGTGGGACTAGATCGCTCCTCGGGTGATCTCGATAGACGCGCTTGTTGTCGATCTTGCTGTCTGACAGGACAGCGGGAGAGGTGGCAGCAGCGGGGATACTTCTACTCGCTGCGCCGTGTAGTTATTAAGCTTTGATCTTGGTTGTACTTGGTCGATCTTGTTCTGACCAGTGTCGATCTTAGCTCGGGGGGGGGGGGTCTTGTGGTCGGTGTGTGACCTTAATCCAATGGTTCCAATACGTGCTTGCCGCTTCCTATAGCGGGGTCTTGAGACTTGAGGGTTGACGAACGTCCAGCCAAGCAATCTGGGCGTAGGGTTTCTACTTAATGTCGATCTTGATCCTGCGTGACGTCGGGAGGGCCAATCTTGTATATCCCTACCCGGAATAGCGTAGATGAAGGAAGACTTGTGTAGTAGAATGTAAAAACAACTCTGAATTAATGGTTAATGTTCTATGCTTCCCATCTGTGGCTATCCATGCTGCACTGGCTTCCTAATACCCATAATAAAGCTAAGATCGATATTTACCTGTCAGGATCGATATCGCTGGGTACAATCGTCTTGGACGGGGATGATGGCGCACGCATTCACTTGGTCATTGTAGTGACTCACTATATCGAGGATCATTATCAGGAGGGCTTGCTCTTGATCTCGATTGACGGGCCAAGATCGAAGTCGGAAAACTTATTATCTGCTTCACCACATCCGTCCCCTGCACGAGTGACTGTAGCACAACTGCTTTCGCTCGCTGGATCGCATCTTCTCCCCAACCGGCTATCCTCCATGGCTTAAGATCAAGACTCCCCTTCCACTCCTTCCGCTCCAAGATCGACGTCTTCACTGGACCAGCTGGAAGTACTCGCGATAGCGGCCACTACTGTCGATCCTGACCCGCCTTCTTCTCCTTCGTCTCGGCCTAATTCCTCGTGTCCCGAGTGTCGTAGGTTGTCTTCAGTACCGACGGCACACGTTCATCGATCTCACCTGGATCTACAGGTCGTTCGGGACTCTTTTCAGGACATCCTGTTTCTCTCCGGGGAGTGGAGACCGCCATCAACCAGGCGTCGATCTTCCGGCAGCTGCAAGACGACCACGAAGATCTCCAGCATGCCCACACGGCTTCGATCCACCACCTGGGCGATCTTCATCGTCATTTGGATCACTTGCGATGCCAAGCCGTTCGCCAAGTTTTGTCAAGATCGCTACGACACGCTGATTGACGAGCTGGAGAACTCCAACATACAGCTGGTGGAGAGCAGATCGGCTGTCGAAGAGCTTGAAGAGAAACTGGACAGAGTTTCTAAAACTCTGTCCAGACTCCGCGATGATTACAGCGAGCTGCAGGCCACTTCCAAGTCCACGATCTTGTGTTTAGAAGACGAGATCGACACTCTGAAGCGCCAGGTCCAGAATCTCCAGGCTCAGCTGGCGGCCTTAACCAGTCACCCCAATCTTGGTTCTCCGCCTCCACCTGCACTCGCTCGACTCCTGTTCAATCAAGATCAGGAACTGGCAGCTGCTCGTCAACGTGACCAGGCCCAAGATCAGTCGCTATTGGACGTCCGTCAGCACTTGAAAGACCGAGATCAAGAATTATCTACGGCTCAGCAGCGATGCCAAGCCCTGGAGCGGTCAGAAGCTTCACTAGAAGCGGCGGCTCTCCAGCTCCAGCGTCAGATCGGTGCGCAAGATCGACGGATCACCCGACTTCAAGAAGAACGGGATCAGTTCCGGGCGGACTGCCATGCAGCCCAATTTGAACGAGATCAGGCGGTAGCGAAGACCAATTCCACGTCCGAGCGCCTGGACAAAGCTCGTGCCGAGCTTCGTGCTCGTGGGAACCATGTTGACTCTTTGAGGGCCAACATCTCCCGCTTAGAGCAACAGGTCGCTGATCTTCAGACTGCCCGTTCCCAAGTGGACCACCAATTCGTGAGCCAGAAGCGGGAGCTTGCTGCTCTACGGGTCGAGCATGCTGCTCTCTCGGCTCATTACAAGGACGCTTATAGTCGATTCTGGGTTGTGGCTCGCTCCCTCAACCAAGATGTCGCTCTTCCGACTCCGGCAAGTCTGACACGTCCTCGATCTGAATCCGAGTCGCCGCCGACCCGATCTCACAAGACCCGACGGCTTGATCTTTCGTCTTCCAACCCCCCTGACGATCTTCCCGATCCTGAGGACCAAGATCCTGAAGTTCCTGAGCCTGAGTTTCCAGATTTCCCTCAAGAGTCCGAGATCGAGCAAGAGGGTGGCTCTCCTGAAGCTGATGCGGATAATCCAGAGATGTTAGCCGCTTTAGCTAAATCTCGTTCGGATCTCCGTCGATCCAAGACGTCGGATGGAGATCTGGGCGCTTTGGGCACTGCCGGCCACCCTATCGATCTGGGTGGCGAGGGAAGTGATACTATTCCCTCCGATGGTTTATCCGAGCTATCTCCGGACCTCGATCCACCCGCTGACAGTCCCGATTCTATTCATGATGACGATGATCTCGCGTCTGGTGCAAGCAAGTCGCTTCCTGATATCCAACAGTCCTCCGAGGCCACTATCCTGACTCCACCTCATCCCAAAGTTCCAAGATCGGAGTGGATTCCCAGTTTGATCACCAGGCGTCCTTTTCGCTCGGCGGATGTCTTTCCTTGGGACGCTGATCGGTGAGTCACTTGAGCATCTCCACTTTGAACACACAAGTGTTGAGTCACCTTCTGCTCGGTGTGTCTGAATGGTTGTTTCCTGACGTGGTTCCCTCTGCTACACCTTCTCGGATCGAGATCGAGGATTTTATTACTGGATCTGCAGTGGATGCCCTGATGTCTCTCAATCCTCCGCCGTGGGCGTCTTTGGAGTCCGCCGAGGGACCGCTTTCCTTCATGGTTGATTTTATGCCTCCTGGCTTTTGTGAGAAATATCTGGAGTATGAGGAGAAGCATCTTCAGGCGCTCTGGGAGTCCAGTTATTTCCTGCCGATTTCAGAAGACATGTGCGTTGCTGACGCAGCTTTGTCGGCCTACCACGAGAGTCGTCGCCAGCGTCGATCTCGGGCTGGAGCCGCCTGGAAGCAGTTCTTGTTTCGACATCTCATCCCGGCTCTGCGTCAACAATATTGCGATCTGGATGTCTTGCTGGACCCTTTCTTTCTGCATTTCCCCAAGCCGCGTCACCCCAAGATCTGGTATCCGGATGTGTCTGCTGCGTCGCTAGAGGATGCGCTGTCCGCCGTTGATCTTGCGGAACCTTGGCGTCTACAATATCGCCGATCTTCTACGGATCATCCAGCGACGCGTATTCCTCGTCTTCAGGACAAGTTCGTCAACACACCCTCTTCTCGGTCGACCTCCAACACAGCGGTGCTATAATCTTCTTGATTAATCCACTTCTTCTTTGCGATCTCCTTCTTTTTATGCGTCGTTCTTGAGATATCGATGCCTTCGATCTTAGTGACACATGGTCATTCAGTCGGTTTCACATGTATCATATTCACCACCGTCCACCTGATCTACCGCCGTCCGATAGATCCTCCACTTATTCCTTCATGACGTGACCAGCTCACTTCACGATCTCGCCTCCTTATGTCTCCTCATGTGATTGCATGACCTTGAATCGATTTCGATTCGTTCGGCCTCGTAGGTAGTCATACAGTAGAGCTCCACAATTAAGATCGACCTCATGTACCCATGTCGGTTCGTCATATCCTTTACAGTGTACCAAGAATTCACGTAATGTACGCCCATATCTCGTTCGTCTTCCGGATCGCATGTCTACGATCTTCTCGACTTCATATTCGTCGGTATCTAGATCTCGTATCCAGCTATCTTCAGGTAACAGTGCTTCATCAAAATCGAATCGATCTTGATCTTGTATTGTCAACCGCATCTGTGGACGGTCTGGAAATTGTCGTACCGGCTTGATCTTAGAGACATGCACCACCGGGAAGAGTCGATAGTCTGTACCGGCGATCTCCAGACGTACTGCGTGTTCATCCACCAGTTCCAATACACGGAAAGGGCCATGCCACATATGCGCCAACTTGCGCGCATATCCCTCCTTAACTCGATCTAGGTATAACCACACTTGAGTTCCAACTTCGATCCTGTGTGGTAAGACAGTTTCATTGTGTCGATCTGCCCTTTCTTGGATCGCATCTCGTAGTCTCTCGTTAACCTGCTCACGTGCTTGCTGATATTGCTTCTGGATACGGTATCGCTACCGACGGGGTTCACGATCTCGCCTTCTCGTTGATCCTAATGGTATCATTGCTTCCAGCGTAGATCGAGGATCCCAGCCGTGTAACAGATAAAATGGGGTATCTCCTCGGACGCGATCTTGGGCAGTATTAAGTGCGAAGGAGAGGCGCTCAGCATATTCGTCCCAATCTCGCTGATCGATATCTTCAACATACATCTTGACTGCACGAGTTAACGTTCCCACCATCCGTTCGGTTGTACCGTTTGCTTGCGGGCGGTATGCCATTGTTGCTCGCTGTCTCTGTCCCATGATTTTGTTGAACGATCTGAAGAAGTCAGACATAAAACCGGGTTCTCGGTCATGTCGGATAGCCTCGCTTGCACCAAACCGGCGGAAAACACATTCCTCGTAGTTCTCAGCAACGGTCTGAGCTGTCCTTGATGCGCTAGCTTTCGCGATCACATACCCAGTGAATAGATCGATCCAGATCAGCAACTCGGTGTATCCTTTGTACGATCTTGGTAACGACGGTATGTGATCCATGCCGATAATCTGGAACGGGTACTTAGCTTGTAAATTGCCGGGCGATTCCCCATGGATCGTAGGCCGCCCTTTTCCTGTCTCGCTGTCTATGCACTGACCCACGTAGCGTTGTACACTCTGATATAATCCGCGCCAGTGGAAATGAGCTCTGATCTTGTGGTATGTCCGTCCTATACCTTGGTGACCACTTTCCAGACTCGAATGATAGTGGTGCATAAGATCGTTTTGCAATATTTCAGGCACTACGAGCTTGGCCACAAGATCGCGATCTTCGTCGGACTGCTTAGTCGGCGGAAAATAAAACAACAACCTGATTCATCTGTCTCATAGCGATCTGCGATCTTAGCGCAGCTTTTCGCTTCAACCGAAGTAAGATCTTGTACGTCCCCTCGCAGGTAAGCTTTAAGATCGACGATCCATTTCTCCTCATCTTGAGCTCGGCTAATACGCTCCATCCTCATCCTTTGCACAATCTCTTCTTGTAACACCTGGGGTCGACATTTCTTACGTGATCTTGTGACAGCAGCGATCGTGACTGTAGCTGCATCATCCTTAGCTATTAGCAACTCATCCAATCTATTGAGAGTCACAAGATCTTGGCGCTCCTCTTCCGTGATAATCACAACTCCACTTTCGCGACGTAATGCGGCACTCGCCAAACTGTCTGCGCTTTGGTTCCAGTCTCGCTTCATATGAAGGAACTCATGGTTGGGCCAAGATCGGAGACGCTCCAGTGCTTGCTGTCGTAACAGCGTTAACCCCGGGGCCTTGCATTCGATCTCACCTTCACTTGTCTGATCACCAAGTTAGAATCTCCACAGATAATCAGGCGTCCCCTGTCCATATCTGACAGGAGATCGAGGCACAGAAGCAGACCATGGTACTCAGCCTCATTTACCGTAAGATCGAGCTTGTAACCTCGAGGCTGCTGAGATCACTGTCCACTCTGGAAGGTTCCACACAATTCCACTGTATGCCCCTCCACTTCGTTTCACACGCGCTGATCCATCAAAGCTAACAACTAGTAATCTCTCGTCTGGCTCCACTGTCGGAGGTGGCATCCAGATCACTTGTCGCGGTTGTTTCCTGGGAGCGATCGAAACCAAGATCGAGTCCACTTCCTTGCGGGGTGTAATACTTGCCGCGATCACACCCAAGATCTCGTCCTCCCCTTTGGTACATTTCACGATCTCCAGGGCCCAACTCGATAGAAGTGCAGCCCATCGTCCTAACCGTCCTTGCAACCCGGATGAGTGAAGTAGCCACGCCACTGTAGAGTGGCGCGTCAATACTTTGATCGATCTTGTCACGAGTCGAGTATAGCAGATATCTAATATCCTGAGCAGAGCCAACACTTCTTTGTCGACCATACCATAATTAATCTCGTTCGGCTTGAGCGTGCGACTAGTGAAAGTCACTGGCTTATACACTCCATCGTGCTCTTGCATCAGGGCAGCTGAGATCGCCCACTTGCTGGCGTATACTACCACCACCGGTTGTCGATCCACATCAAAGTGTTGTAAGATCAGAGCATTCACAATCTTGTTCTTCAGTGTGGCGAACGCTGTCCTAGCCTCAGTCCACCTACCATCCTCTTCTACCACGACACTCTCATCGTCCCCAGTCGATTTTACCTTCCGAGCGATCTCGTAGAAATCCGCTTCTGTAACGGGCCTGATGTATGTCCGTCACTGACTTGCACCTAGCTGTCGAGGAAGCGTCTCTTTTCTCAATAAGACTGAGAACTAAGTATTAAGTCCGAGGTAAATTCAACTCTGATTTATTATTAGCCCGGGGTGCGAGCCCTTAGGACCAATGTGAACCACTGAAATAAAGGTCGACAGCTGATTGGCTGAAAGTGGGGTCAGGCTCCCCCACTTTCACCCAATCAGAGGATGACGATTCAGCACACGCTAGTCGTGTGCCGATCATGCCTATTTATGTAATATCAGAAAGATGTCTAGCTACTTATGCAAATCGAGGGCCCATTACAGCTTCACGTAGTTCGTACAGAACTGATGCGTAGATCGCAAAATCTTCAATAAATCGACTGTAGTAGTTGAGACTCCCCAAGAATGATTGCATCGATCTTAGGTTGGTGGGGAACGGTAATTCTTGTAAAGCCGACAAATCCTTTGGATGTGTCTCCAAACCTTCAGCTGATACACGATGACCCAGGTAATCCACCTTTTGCCGACCCCAGAAGCTCTTGGCGACACTGATGGACATGTTCCACTCGTCGCAGGCATCCAGCAGCTTTTCCACCTTTTCGCATAACGCATCCCACGATCTTCCAGTTACCAGTATGTCGTCTATGTAAGATCGACGTCCCAACACTGACTCATTTCTTGCTAGATCGGGTTCTCCTGTCTCGAATACGTCCTTTCGGTCAGATCGATCTTGATCTTGGGTTACTTTTACGAATCCATATAGTGCATTGTCTAGGAGTCTCTGGTAGATCTGGAGAGCGTTTTTAAGTCCGAACGGCATCTGATTCCACTCAAACAATTCAAATGGAGTAATAAATGTCGAGATCGATCAGGCTCGGTCCGTCATAGGCACTACCCAGAAACCGCTGGCCATACCCAAGGAACAATACCAGAGAACCTTGTCGAGATCATCCAGCAAATCATTGATCAGAGGCATGGGATATACCATGAGCCTTGTCAGGTTATTAACCAGGCGGTAATCGATGCATAACCGGATGTCGATCCCATTCTTCTTGATAATCACAACTATGGGTGACGCACAAGGAGAGGTCGAGTGTCGGATCATTCGAGCAGATAGTAGTCCCTTGATGAGTTGATACAACTTATCGCGGAACTGCATCGCCACTTTGCGACAACGTTGAGCGACTGGCTTTGCATTTCCCACATCTATGTCACATACCACTCCCTTCGCCGCTGGTGGTAAGGCATTGCCCTTTCCGATAAGAAGATGCTTCCTTTTCCAGATAATTTGCACGAGACGCTCGATCTGCTCCTGGGTGTTGATATTGGCATCACCTATTTGAAGATCATCGATCTTGACTTCTTCCGTGGTCGCGGTTACTTCTGGTAGCACAGCCATTTGATCTTCCACATCTTCTGCGAATAAGCTCCCCCCTTCCTTGATACAAACTTCATCATTCATCGTAGGATCGCCAATGTTTGCCTCAATCTTGGTGTGAAGATCATTACTCTTAACGGGATCGATCTTGCCTTGGTCAGATGTACACTTGCTTAATGGTAGACTTACGTCCCCGTCCCCTGCGATCTCGATATTCTGGACGGCTATTGCCGGCCGTGGTAAGATCGCAGTTGGTGTTACGTACTCGGGACGTTCCACCGCTGGCTCGGCGACCTGCTTGTTAATATCCACTTCACTGATCTCATCCGTAGTCGCCTGATACGCGAGATTTTGCCATTCAGCGTATCTCCTCGACCCTACAGATACATATCCCGGAATTCGGGGGACTCGATCTCCACTCAACCACATCGCGAATCTCGATCCTTCGTGGAGAGTTAATGCATGATCTCTTATGTTGGTCACCTGTAGATAACGCATTTTTCCTGGTCCGACTGTGATCGTTGGCACCCATCGATCTCCCCTGGTGACCCATAACTTATACTGGTTTGACGTCTGACCGCGCCGCCTGATCTCGGCCGTCTGTCCGACATCGATCCAGTAGTGATCCTTCCAGCACACATGTTCGACCTTGTCTCCGTAGAGAGGACGCCTACCAGCCATCTGAAGGTGAACTTCGTCGGGCAAACATATCGTCCCATCAGCGAGATCGAGGCGGATACCCGCTGGCACCATGAAGTCCATTCCTAATATCAGATCTTGACCTCCAGTGGGTGGACCTACCCATGCATCAAAGAAGTATACTAGCGATCCTGCCAGCGTGATCTTGAGACGAGTACGTCCCTCGATCTTATATGGAGATCGTCCAACACCTTCGCATTCCAACGTTTGACTCTCATCAATGTGGCATCCTACCTTACGAGCAAAGGTGGCATCCAGTATGGACACCTCGGCGCCACTGTCGAACAGTTGCCTTTTTGTTGTTGATCTTCCCCATAGCTTTAGATTGCTTGAACTTCTTGGCTGGAACATGATACTTCCAGTAACCCCGTGATTCCCCAGGGGAGATCTCAAGAGCCATCATCACACTCGATCTTGCATATTCGTCGATCTGGCGTAGACTTGACACTGTAGCGGTAGATTTCTCCAGAAGATCACATGTATTGTCGATCGGATCGATCAGTTGATTAACTGTTTCCTCCGATTGTTTCTCGACATATGCATAAATGCAATAGCTAGAACGCTCGTCTCGTACCAGTTTCAAACCCGGCGAGCGTCCTAGTTTAACATCTTCTCTGCCGTCTCTGGCAACATACCGGCGTGCTTGGTAGGATTGTACCATTGTCGGATCAAGTTGTAAAATTCCTCCATGGTACATTTCCTGCTTCGTGGATGTCACCACATGCCTTGCATGTGAATAGGCAGCGATCTGAGGGATGTCCTTTGCGACCGCACTTCTCACGCGTTAGACGTCCCCAACACCCAAGATCGCTATGTTTGCGCGACCCACAGTGCGAGCATCGCTTAGGTGGCGACCCTATATCATGTCGATCTTGTTGTGCACGATTGTTTCCGGTCTCCGAGCGACTGCGATCTTGGTTCCTTTGATCTTGATCTTGCTGCCCTTCATTGTTTCCAGATGCTGCGAGGTAGACACGACGTAATCCTGCTTCGCCATCCGATCCACCAGAATCCTCTTCAGACTCGCTGCTATCTGAGCTCGCCTTGACAGCTCTTACAGCCCGAGTTGAAGCAGACGGGGCTGCTGCACTGTTGTTCTTCTGACGAGGTTTGATTGATCCATATACAGCCTTACTCTGTCGTGCCTTCGCTCGTTGCCGAGATCGAAGTGCTTCCTCCAGGGTGTGAGCGTCTGGAATTCTTAGTAAAGCCAGGTGATCTGCAAGATCGCGGTCATCAAGAGTTTCGATGAAGTGTTCCACATGCTCCTTTCGAATTTCCGAAGGTCCATCCTTGATCTGGAGGCGGGCCCTAAGCCCTGCTACATTGAGCCGATACAAATACTCCAGCGGAGATTCGTCCGATCTCTTGCGCGCGTGGTAATATTGCCTCGCGACTGACACTCCTCGTCCACAATATTGAACCTGGAAGCTGCGGAGCAAATCCTTCCAGGTACTGCGTGTTGTGCGACTAAGCTATCGGTACCGGTTTCGCGCCGATCCTGTGAGGAGATCGCCGAACACCAGACACTTTTCCTCGTCTGGGGCTTGATCTCGCACAAACGCGGACTTTGCTTTGTTAAGCCAGGCCCTGGCTCGATCTTCATCCCCTTCTTTCCCCGCGAACCCCTTGAGCTCAGACATGGCGGAATCTCGTATACGCGGGACACTTGTCGATCTTCCGGTGGTCGCAGCTGATGCTGATGCTACGGCCGCACGTCTCGGAGGATCAAGGTCGAGATCATCTGGGTCGTATTCATGAAGGTTTGGGTATTGATCTGGCGACCCCACAGACTCCATATCTCCATCTCGATCTTCTGCTAATGCTGATCTTGCGGGATTAACAGCGCCTTGTTGTTCCTTCAGGAACAGGTGCTAAGATCACGGGATTGCTAGGGCCTTGTTGTTCCTTCAAGAATCTGCTCATCGCCGCCTGGAAGTACGAATCCAGCTTCGCATTCGATCCTTGTGTCATGTTTGGCGCGATGGCATCCGTCACCCGCTGGGTCTCATGATCTCCACGTTGCCGTAGCATAGCAGCACCTGACGGTCCCAGCGTTATTCGGGCTGGGTCATCTGCACTATCGGTGTCCACTTCCTCGGTCGCCGACTCATAATGCGAGGATGTTCCTGTCTGATCTTCCAGTGTGAGTGCTGGTAGCGATTTTAGCATGTCGTCTATCGATCTAGTCGTGATCTTGGGGGTTACACTCTTTTCACCCACCAAGGGCTTCAGTAAGTCGAAGATCGACATCAGGGCTGTGTTGATCGCGCTGAGCCTCGTGTCGAATAGATCGTTGGCGTTGAACGATCATGCGGTAATCCCACTTTCCTTGATCAGATGTAATAACGCCTTTGCAGCTTCAAGTTTGCTTGATCTTGCAGTTGGTTTCTGCACTGGGCCTTTTAGATCACTAATGATCTTCGGCTTGATTATCTGCATAACGGGATTCTTGATCAAGAAGGTGTGAAGTTCCTTCTTGTGGTATGCGATCTCGAGTGACTCATCAGTCCACGCTGTTTTAAGATCATCATGGTCATCAGCGTCCGATCCTGGTGCTTTCAACTTCTTCCGTAGAGGTTTAGATCTTGCTGACTTCTTTTTTGTGCTCGACTTGGAGACGAGCGTTTGGATGGCTTTCGCCGGTGGACTTTCGTCCTGCAGATCGCGACGCAAGTCGGAATCTGCCGGGGTCCCCGAAGGGACCTGGGGAGGAGGTAGAGGCTTCTCTTCTAGGTCCGTAGCTGGACCCTCCTCTGTTCCGTCGGTAGGGCTCCTCCCCAAGCTCTGCCGATCCGTGGATCGATCTTGATTCAGCGGTGTCGTTGATGATCCGATCTCCAACGACGCTGGTTTCCCTGATCTAAGATCAGCATGCGCTTCTTCCTGGGACTCACGGTGAAATCCCGAGTCACCCAAAGGTCCGGGCACGCACACCATTGTGGTGAAGTGGTTCTGCGAAATCGCAAGATCGCAGGGGTCCTCTTGCACACTGCGCCCGAACTGCCGACTAACGGAGGGAGTACTCCGATCTTCCGTGAAGTTACTTGATCTCACCTTGTGTACCCGTCGGTGGGACTAGATCGCTCCTCGGGTGATCTCGATAGACGCGCTTGTTGTCGATCTTGCTGTCTGACAGGACAGCGGGAGAGGTGGCAGCAGCGGGGATACTTCTACTCACTGCGCCGTGTAGTTATTAAGCTTTGATCTTGGTTGTACTTGGTCGATCTTGTTCTGACCAGTGTCGATCTTAGCTCGGGGGGGGGGTCTTGTGGTCGGTGTGTGACCTTAATCCAATGGTTCCAATACGTGCTTGCCGCTTCCTATAGCGGGGTCTTGAGACTTGAGGGTTGACGAACGTCCAGCCAAGCAATCTGGGCGTAGGGTTTCTACTTAATGTCGATCTTGATCCTGCGTGACGTCGGGAGGGCCAATCTTGTATATCCCTACCCGGAATAGCGTAGATGAAGGAAGACTTGTGTAGTAGAATGTAAAAACAACTCTGAATTAATGGTTAATGTTCTGTGCTTCCCATCTGTGGCTATCCATGCTGCACTGGCTTCCTAATACCCATAATAAAGCTAAGATCGATATTTACCTGTCAGGATCGATATCGCGTGGGTACAATCGTCTTGGACGGGGATGATGGCGCACGCATTCACTTGGTCATTATAGTGAATGTCACTATATCGAGGATCATTATCAGGAGGGCTTGCTCTTGATCTCGATTGACGGGACGAGATCGAAGTCGGAAAACTTCTTATCTGCTTCACCACAGTATCTGATTTACGTGGTACGCTAACGAGCCACGGATGTGGCAGTCAATCATCTCCAAGCAGCAGGAGGTCGGCGCTAAGCTGCTTGTGGCCATCATAAAGCTCTTCTTGGACGGCGGGTTCGAGTTGGACGCGACAGCACCGAACTCTCGCGATCGAGGCCCGGACTTGGGTAAGCGGGCGGAGGAAGCCGTGCTCTCGTTTTTATCCGAGCGGAAAATCACTTCGTGCGGGGCAGGTAACGTTCTCAAGCACATTCGCAGTCTCCACCGCTCAAGCATCCTCAACACTAAGATTGAGCGTTATCAGCGTCTGATCCAGGCCGCTGCCATCAAAGGCCCCGCTCCTGGATACACACAGGTCGTATTGGAATTCATTCGTGAGTAAGTTAGATAGACTTGAATACAACCGATAAATAATCACTCTTCTGTCAGACTGGTAGCTGTTGATATCGTTACATTAATATGAATGTAGTTAGAAGAACATCGACTGCAACACATGATGATACCTTGTGTGGGAATCGAACCCACGACCATCCCTTTCGGGGGCTCTTCCACGGAGCTACCAAGGTGAGGATTAGCACAGCTCAAAACAGGATACTCATCTGGAGGCCTGAGGAGGAATTAACCTCCACAGTTCTTCGTGAAGGCGGCAACCCTGCTAGCCACACCGCGTTCAGCACGACCCCCTCAATACACCTCCTGGGTGGTCACTCGGGCACTGAGCACGTCTGACTGAACACCCACATGTGACGAAGTGACGTCACTTGTAGACACGAGGATGGACCCGATCAGACAGCGGCGGGGACATGACAAGCAAATCCGAAAGCGACCCGTCTATGATGCCGTGATTACGCAATCCACAATCCCACGACCCGCCATCAGTCGGCCCACGATCTGAATACCCGCGATCTGGTTACCCGCGATCCCGGCACCCGTGATCTGATACTTACGATCTGAGACCCACGATCTGGACCGAGATCGAAATGGTGCAATCATTTAGACAACCCCGAGTTGTCGGGATGGGCTATGGACAGGCGAACAGATATATGGCGTACCACAAGTATGGTACATATGACTATGGATGGTTAGGAGCGAAGGAGCCAGCGCGGGGGAGCGTTGTTAGATGCATAGGAGGATAGGAAGAAGGATCTTTGGTTTCCATTGAATACAGACTGAGTTTTACCTTATACTGCACAAGTGGCTTCCTGACTCCGGGCGGAACGTATATTGGCCCCCGAAGACTGAACTCTACTTTGTACCTCGCTAGTGACCTCTGCATCCCGGGTGGAACGTATATTGGCCCCCGACAGCACAAGAATCACCGAAGCGACGGAGTATACGGCGTAGCGACACCTGGATAGCTTGCCCAGGCTCGTGATCGACTCAGCGCTCAGATAGACCCCCGCCGATAGTAAGCGGTAAGCACTGGAAAGGACCCCACACACCCAAGGACACCACGCCTTAGGACACGTCGCCCTAAGGCACCCCAGTCGTAGAACAAGATATATTGGACGCTTATCTACGACTACAACCCGACGACCGCGTGAAGAAGTTTCCGCGCGATCATCAAACAATCCCTAGTACCGTCCATACGGTTCCTCAACTTACAACCAACCAAGGCATCTTCACGTCACCGGAAGAGTGCAACCCGCCCCACCGACGGGTACACAAGGTGAGACCAAGCTCAGCGTCAGCGGACAATCGGAGTACCCCCTCCGTTAGTCGGTAGTCCGGAGCACAGTGAGCAAGGGCCTTCCGGCAGACAGCAATCTCTGCCGAGCCACTTCGCCACAATGGTGCGCGTGCCCGGATCTTCTGGTGACTCACAGGGATTTCACCGTGAGTCCAACGAAGATGCCACCAAGATCAAGTTGGAACCCGGGATTGAGGCGTTAGCGGAAGGTGTATCGCCGCAAACGCTGCTGAGTGAAGCAGGATACACTCATCGCCAGAGCGCTGGGAGGAGCTCTGTTGATGACAAGGAGGGAGGCCCAGCGATGGACCTCGAAGAGAAACCTCGACCTCCTCCCCAGGCTCCCGCGGGAGCCCTTGCGGAACGTAACTCGCGTTACGTTTCGCCGGATGAAGGCCCGTTGGCGCAAGCCGATAGACCTTCATCCACCATTACCCCTCCAGCGTCGCGTGCAGCCTCGAAGAAGAAAAAACCGAAACCCACGCGGAAAAAGCTGAAGGCGCCTGATTCGGATGTCGAAGGCCGCGAAGAGACGCAGAACTGGGCAGCGGACAAGATTGCGTTGACTTACTATCAGAGGGAGCTGACATCATTCCTGACCGAAACCCGGTCATGAAAATCATGCGCCCAAAGATGAGTAACATGCCGCAAGGGCCAGTGACAGCGCTCATCGAAACCTCCAACAAGCTCGAAGCAGTCCAAATTTGATGCGCACGATGAAAGAAGCAGGCATCGAGCCGAAGCATTTTGATGCGAATGTGCTATTCGATCTGGAACTGGTTGCGATCCAGGATGCAACAGCGACATTGCACAAATTGCTGGTGCCACTGACCAGCAGCAAAACTCTCAGAGAAACGCCCAAGTTGACGACTTTCCGGAGTCCTGAGTATCAGACCGGTTCATCCCAATACGCGTCGGCCACCTCGGAAGCAGGATCGGATACTTCAGCGGATCTACAGCGTATGACGTTGGGACCCTCAGGATCATCGATGCTACACGAGCACAGGGCGAACGCAAGCCAAAGTCAGTCAGGAACGGCGTACGCCCCGTTGAACTCGGATCGTATGCATACATTTTTCAATGCAGCAATGGACCGGTTCCTCAAGGAACAGCAAACGGCAAGAACGCATCCAATGACTGAACCGCAAACTGATCCCCGAGGAAGGAGGGATGTCGAAATGGAGTCCGTGGGATCACACAGTGGCTATCAGGTGAATTTGACCCGGATGACCTCAGCATCAACGTGCCCCGGCCAGCACTGGTGGCGTCCGCAGGCGTATCATCGGGGACCCAGCCCAGAGCCGGTGTCGCCGCACCACGAATTCGAGTGTCTGCGACTCGGAACTCAAGGAGTTCTCAGCAAGGAGAACGACGAGACCGTGCAAGAAGCTGGCTGGGCAAAGTAAAGTCCGCGTTCGTTCGCGACCAAGCCTTGGACAATGAGAAATGTCTCGTCTTTGGTGATCTGCTGACTGGTCCAGCACGCAATTGGTATAGACAACTGAGTCGTTCCACGCGAAGCAACGGGAAGGATCTGCTGGGAAAGTTTCAGTTCAAAAACGCAATACTGCGGGCAAGGCGTATCCGTTGCAAGACAATACTACCACGCAAGGAAGCGATCCGACGAGTCACCACTGGAGTACTTGCATTGCTTGAACGTCGCCGGCCTCAGAGCACAAAAGCTGCAGATTAAGGACGGTCCCGAAGCAACAGACGCGAACACGGAACACTCATTGAGACACTGGCCGATTCGCGACTTGGCCGATCAGCTAGTCAATACTGCGACTAGCAGACGCGGATGCTTTAGAAGATACGTTGCGTGCTCGTCACGAGCTGTCGTGTAGGACACGATAGAATTCTCACTTGTCGGGTGAGTTCCCACCAACAACACACGCTTCCCCGTTAAGGTCAGCGATTGTTGGATCAAACCTGAAGACCAGGTACGATCCCTTACACCGGGTCGGCTGTAAGCGCTTCTGTATACCGAGGTTGTTTTAGGTAACCCTTACCTACACCACTAGCCACGAGCTTAGACTAGGGTGTTATATTGCGCTTTCGCGCGTAACCCTGCAGTCCCTCAGAGGAAAGGGTACCGGCGTGTTAGGCCTTATACAGGGGTGTCGAGGTATAACCTCGACGGGGAGCAAAATATACACTAGGACCTTAATAGACCCTAAGTATACACGTAACGACACTTCACTGTCGCCTCCGATCTCTCGGCCACACCAACTCTTGGCCTGACCAGGATAAACTCTCGGTTCAATGTACCTTGAGTCTACCAACAGGCATCCCACACAACTGAGCGTGTCCTGGCACTTAAATAAGCTAGCTACACTTACCTAAGTCGGACTTGACTCTTGTTAGCTGGGGGAAGACTGCGTTTTATAAACTGCTTAATGTGAGGCTCAGAGAGCCTCTGTATGTCATCCTATGTTTTGTCCTATGCCTATATACAAATATCAAGTGTAAACAAATCACTGTAGGAGTCTCCGAGGTTTCAGAATAAGTACGACCGAGGGGTCGACAACTCACTCTTAAGTACGGATTTGGGACTGTACAGACGTGAGACAAGGGATCTGAGATGGGTACAGAGCCCTATCTCGGCCTAATCCAGGAAGCCTCGGCCAGGTTATATTAGGCTAGCCGAGGCTCTCGAATGTCACTATTCCTTCTCTGTCACTCTGTCGCGGGATGTATAATCCTCCAATGGGGTGAACCCTCGCTTTTCACCGAAAGGTTCTGTGGCGGTTGCCCCCTAGCGACTGGGTCACTACCTCACCGTTAGAACCCACACCACAACTGCCCCCGCCTCGACGCGAACCTTCCCAACTGGTGACCGTCGTGGCGCCTCATTCTTCAATTTTCCTTCGCCCGCCATGGTCCGCCAGTCACGAGCTCTGGAGCGGGCACCGCCGCAGCCATGCAGGCTCTCGGGCCTCAAGAACAGGTATGTAGCAGCTTGTGTATCCATCCGAGGTCTCAGTCTATACCTTGGCTCACTTCTTGCATCTTTAGACGTCTTCTGGTACGTCCTCAGAGGGCTCACACACTGTCTCCGAGGGTCGTGGAGCCGCTGAGCAGGCGGCGGAGCCCCTCTGTCACCACTCCCGCGCTGACAGTGGATTCAGCAACTCGCGGGGTCAGGAGGGTCTTCGCCTGTTTTATCGCCTTGTTCGCCTCCGACGTCTCCTCTTCCGCCTTCTTCCGAAGCAGACTCTCGCTCGACACCAACTCCCGCGCCGGCAGAGGATTCGGCAACTTGCGGGGTGTCTGGCGGGAGTTCTGCAGGCGCTATCGATGGGGAGAGTCCTGTCGGTGATCTCACCGAGCAGTCGACCTTGACCCCCGTCGACCTTCAGCTTCTGCAGCTCGCCAAGCTTGTCATTGGTGTCGCTCGTAATCCTCCGTGCCGCGTCGACGTCAACTTGGATCGTCGTCTGCAGAGTGCGTCGAGTCTCAGTGAGGTCTTGGCTGCTGCTATCGCTCCCGTCCGGATTCCCCTTCATGAATCCGAGGAGATGGTCTCGCTCCGGACGAAGTCTCTCGATGCCAAGAGCAGGTCAAGGATGCTGAAGATAAACTCGCAACCGAGTTCCAGCTCCGAACGAGAGCTGAGATGTTCTGCACCCAAGCTTCTTGTGACTTCAACGCTGCCGCCAACACCCTACACTCCGTTCGGTTGGAGAATGTGGCTCTCTCTCGGCAGCTCGCGTTGGCCAACGCTGCCATAGCGACTCACGCCGAGTCCATGGCTCAACTCGGCCTTCGCGTGAAGAACGCCGAAGCTGACTCTGCTGCAGCTATGCGGACGATCCGAAAGGATCGGGAGCGCTTCAAGGCCGGTATGGTGGCGTATACCGAGCAGATGGCCAAGCTTCGGTCTTACCTGCTTCGGAGTGACAGCCGGAATGACGGTACAGTGCCGGCACGCATCCAAGCTCTGGCGACCGAGAACGCCGGTTTGCAGAGGGCCAACTCGATCCTCCGTCAGCATTCGGCCAACCACGGCCTAAACACTGATGCTCTTGTTCTTGCTTCGGTGGGCATCACGGCGACAACATTGACTGGAATCTTCTCGGTCTGTCCCCTCCGCGCGTGACGGTAGAACCGCCTCCGGCTTCGTCTGGTCGTCCAGGTGGTGAATCAAGTGACAACGAGGCTTCGGATTCAGCACAACAAGCCATTTCGGTGCCTCTACGCACCACACGCAACCAAGGGAGCGACTCCGAGGATTCTCGACCCGTCGGACCACCTCCGAAGCGTCGTCGACTTCGTCGGCACCAAGTCCCCACGGCTACGTCTGGTTCGTCTGCCTCGACGGCTCCGAAGTCTCCGTTGCCACTCAATCGACGACTTGGTCGTCCTTCGGTGAAGCCCAAGCGTCGTTCGTCGGCTCCGACCTCTGTCCGCTGCCGTCTACAGCGGTCTCGTCTCCTGCTGTTTCTCCGACGCCGTTCCGGCTCCTGTTGCTTCGACGCCTGCCGCGCCAGCTTCAACTTCGGCCGCGTCAACTCCACCGACGCCTCCTTTGACTGCGTCGGCTGCATCCGTGGAAAATCAGTCTCCACCTGCTCCGTCTCAAGTGTCGTCCGAGTTGCAGATGAAGGGCTCGAGGACGGTGAAGTGGTTGACGAGCCTCCGACAGCCTCCGATAGTGGCGCGGAAGATACTGAAGAGCTCCCTGACTCGGACGAGGATGCTCCTGCTTCCAACGCTGCGGCTTCTGGACCCTCGTCTGAAGTCATTGACTTGGCGTCCGGTAATGCGGCTAATGCCGAGGTTTCGAAGCCTGTGGACAGTCCATTCTCGTCTCCGGTGATCTCATTGCCTCGCAAGGATGGTCGACCTGTCCGAGGAGCCTCTGTGGTATCCGGTCTCCGTTCAATGGAGATGGTGGAACGAGAGCTCGCAGAGGACGATTTCGTCCTCGGTCTCTCTCCGACTGGGTCCACACCACCTGCCGTAGCGCAGGCACCTCCTACCACAGTTCCCAGGACTGACGGTCGCCAAGTCTCTCCAGTCCATCTTCCAAGCTCTCGGCCGGTTGTGACTGCCCCATCTGCCGTCTCTGTCCCGGCGTCTCGTTGTTCCGCCCTAGGCGGTCTCAGTCAGCGCTCGGAGACCACATGCGGTGGTCACGGCAACGCTGTCTACAGCGCCAGGTCCAGGCTCGGTGACTTTCACTCCCATCGGCAGCAGCCTTCAGCTTCCTATCGGGTCGAAGAAGCTCGCCTCTCTTGCTGGTCCGTTCTTGGAGCCTGGTTTTACCGCCCCCGGTGCTCAGGAGGCTTGGTGTCAGATCCAAACCGGAGTCTGTCCGAGCCTCTGCCGAAGGATGGAGTTTCGCCAGTGTCTGCTGCCAGTCTCTCTGCTATGATGGACTGGGAGAACTCCAGTCATCCGTGGCAGCAGCTCCGCCGCCGACTGCCCGAGCAGCCATGCCTCTTTGACTCCAGCGGATTTCCACCGGGGACGAAGATCTCTATTCGAGAGACTGGGCTCGGACGCACCGTCAAACTGTGGCGGCAGTTCCAAGGTACCTCCACGGACAGGACCGAGAAAGCAGACTTGGGTCTCGCCTTGTGGGAGCGTCGCCACTGGATCCAAGTCTCGGCGGTCGAGAATTACCTCCGCCGTCTCGAGAGAGAGCATGGGCGTAAAGATCCTCTCGTTGTCGCCTTGGTTGCACAGTGGAAGGCGTACAACAAGGCTCGGAACCTCCGTGCGGACCGTCTCCGTCAGCAGATGGTGTACCGAGTCTGGGAATGGAGTATTGAGCGTGACAGCAAGCCTCGGGAAAACCCTGCTGAGCTTCTGCTGGAGCCTTCTTACTTGCAGTACCCGTTTGAAGTGTTGGATTGGGCTCCTTCACAGATAACTGGATTCAAGAGCTGGTGGTTCTCGACGCGCAACAGCCGTGGCGTAATTGCTGGATGGATGCTCCCGCCGAGCATCCGTATAACACTACCTTCGCTCCCTGCAACCCTGATGTGCCGCTATTTGTTCCTCGGCATCGCTCTCATGCAAGTGTGGCGTCCTCGATTGTGGTTAATCCAGCTCTGGATCCGGCCGCTATTCGTGCTTCGTGGGCAGCCGAGTCTTCGGACACTCCAGCTCGGCTCCGGAGGCTCCGGTTTCCGGCATTTTAGGGTCTCCTCCTGCTGACATCCTGAGTGCCGGCTTGGACGTCCTCGTGGACTTGGCTACCGCCACCACCGAGATATAACCTCGGTCGGCGTATTTTTGTTTCGTTGTCCAAGCTACTTCCGTAGTTCCAAGAGTGCTGTAGTGTAGTTGGTAGCTTGGTTTCTCTGTCGTTCTTGTCGTAATTTCCAATTCACTGGTTCGTTTACTTTTCATCATGCAATATGCAGGGTTCGGTACAGTAATCTTCATCACTCCTCTCTGTAGGCTGTACCGACCCCGCAGAGATTCTCATTTCAGTACAGTAGCTTCTTTCGTCTGTCACTGCAGGCTGTACTGGCCCTGCAGGCAGGTCAATCTCGGTGACGTTCCATTTAGTCCTCGTCGGCGACTTGGACCATTTGCAACCGTCGGTCACTGCGCTTCTCTCGCAAGTAGTCATAGAGAAGACCTCCACACGACAAATTGGACGCAGGTTCCCATGTTGGTTCATCGTATCCCAACCACTTCACTTTGAACTCTCGGACGGCTCGTTCGGTGCTTGTGGATAACGGGACGCGGTCGTCGAGAATAGCTTCGACCTCGTATTCGCCGGCGAGTTGATCAGGCTCCCAGCTATCTTCGGGAAGCAATTCCTCGTCGAAATCTAGTCTCGTTTCCTCTGTCACCTCCGGTGTCAGCCGACTCTTCGGTCGACTTCCGAATTCGTTCACAGCTTTGAGTCGAGATACATGCACCACAGGGTAGAACCTGTACCCGCTTCGGTCGGGTAGTTCCAACTCATACGCGAACTCTTCGACCTTTCTCTTCACCCGGAATGGCCCATGCCATCGGTGTGCTAGCTTCTTCGTCAGTCCTGGTTTCACACGTTCCATGTACAGCCATACACGATCACCAGGCTCAAACAATGGCCTCGGTGCGGTGACCGGGTGTCATCTGCTGCCCCTGAGACTGAGTGTGCCCTGTCCGAAGCTCGGTCTGACCAGTACTCGGTATAGCCGCTTGCTCTCTTCCACTAAGTGCTTCATTGTGTTTCCGGGCTCTCCGAGACTTCTCAGTGGCTTGATACTCTTTAGCCATTTCCAGTGCGATCTCCTGTTGACGGTTCACTTCTCGGCGCCATGCTAATGCGTCAGTTTGCTTTCCAGACCCTCGTTTGAGCGACGAGTCATCGCTCGGAGCGTTGACTGTGCGTCCCACCCATGAACAAGGTAGAACGGAGTCTCTTTCCTCGTTGCGTCCATCGAGTTGTTGATCGCGAAGATCAACTTCTCGGCGATCTCATCCCAGTCTTGTTGGAGCGGGTCCTCGGCGTACACTCGCACTGATTGCATGACGGTCTTCACCGACCGTTCTTGTTGGCCATTAGCCTGCGGACGGTAACTCAGGGTCGCCCTTGACCTTGATTGCATCATCTCGGCGAAAGCTTGGAATACCTCGCTCATGAAGCGTGGGTCGCGATCATGACGGATCATTGTCGGAGCACCGAATCTTCGGTAGACACACTCTTCGAAAGCCTTTGCCACACAGAGCGCAGTTGTGTCGGCCATTGCTTTCCCATCACGAAGCCTGTGAACGCGCACTGGAAGAGCAAAAGCGCTGTATTGCCCCTCCGAGACTTCGGTAGTGGTATGACAAAGTCCATCGACACCAGTTGGAACGGTCTCTCGGCGAGTACGTTGCCGGGCGAATACCCTCGGAACTGTGGTCGGCTCTTGCTAGAGCTGCAATCGGGGCAAGACCGTACGTGCCTTTCGACGTCCGCGTAGAGACCGATCCAATAGTAGTCTTGTCTGATCCTGTTGAAGGTTCGGACAATGCCTTGGTGGCCGCCTTCTAGCGAGTCATGGCAGTTCTGCAATACCTCCTGGACCATCGTCAGGGCACTACCAGACGTAGGATAGTCTCCTCTGTTGTCGGTCGCTCTTCCGACGGCTCGTTCCGAGGTAATATAAGACATTGTCTTCGCTTAGCGTGAACCGGTCCGACATCTTCCATGAATCTCTCGCTGCTCGATAACCGAGCTTCGAGTCTTCACCACGGAGCACTGTCTTGAGGTTAGACCATCTCAACTCTCGTCCTGGGCTACTGCAATCCGTCTCCGACGCTCTCGTTGGACCGTCAGAGGGTCTATGTCGTTTGCACTTGGAGCTGTTGAAGTTGAATCCTCGGTGCCCAGTTGCACCTCTCGCACGTGGTTTTGAGCTTTGGTAGGCGTATCGTTCGCTTTGTCTTGACTGTCCGCTTCTCTTTGGTCGACTACTGAAGTCTCGTTGGCAAATCTGACTCGCTTCTTGTTAGCTTTAGCTTGTTGCCGGGTGGTCACCGTTAGTCGTCCGGTCTCAGTGTCGTCTTGCAAAATCGAAAAAGTTTTGCGACGGGTAGAGCCTGTTCTCACATGCGTTCGGACCGTGTTGACCGATGGTTTGTCCTCGGTCTCGGCCTTGGCAGTTGGTTCGTAGATGACGTCTTGAATGCGGTTTAGCGTGGTCAATTCTGACAGCCTGGCCTCGGTCGATACCACTTTAGACACCTTGCTCTCGAGAGTTTCGCTTGCTAGCGAATCTGCAGCGGCATTGAACTCTCGGACCACGTGCAAGTACTTCACTGACTGGAACTTGGCTGTAAGCTCTCGGTGGCGGTTCAGTTGTGTCAACAGTGATTCCTTACGACATGCGATCACCCCTAGGGACTGCTGGATTGCGAGTCTCGAGTCGCCCACGATGACTAAGTCCTCGGTCGTGTGCTCTAATGCAGCTTGTACTCCGTTGTTCATTCCCGAATACTCGGCGAGGTTCACCGTGGTCGCCTCGAGGTAAGCACTCGCAGCGGTCACTATAGTCCACTCTGGTAGTTTCCACTCCACATATCCATGCACAACTGCCATAGCCACCGTGCTTTTCGGTCTTAGCCGAACCATCAAATGACAGCACGAAGCCTTGGTAGGACCTCGGTAGCCGTGCGTACAGCAGGTTCGGGTCCATCCTAATGCTCGGTGACCCTTTGGTTGGTGGTGCAACTTGTGCTAACGAATCATCTAGGTCGACGAAACTCGTCAACCCCGCTTGAAGCAACTGCGCGAATGCGCAATCTCGTTCCTTCACCCGCTGCACCACTAAGTGCCACGGGGACAGCATAACTGCGAACTGGGTCGTGCGTCCGAACAGTGTCTTGGACTTATGTACCCAGTCGAGCGTCGAAACCGCGTATAGACGTGGATGGTCCGACCTGCGAGCTGAGTGTAGCACACCTTCAGCAGCAGTAGAAGGGCCAAGACCTCCTTCTCGGCCGGATGATAGTTCATCTCGGCGTCCTTGAGAACACGCCCGCAAACCGAACGGGGTGTAACGTGCCGTCGTGTTCTTGCATGAGAGTAGAGCTCAGCGCCCACTCGTTCGCGAAGAGCATGACGTGCACCTCTTTGTCTCGGTCGAAGTGCCGCAATATCGGGGCGTCCATCACCTTCTGTTGAAGTGCTGCGAAGCTTCGTTTGGCACCGTGAGGTCACCCCCAGGTGCAAAGTCTGCGTCCTTCAACTGGTACAACGCAGCGCCGTACACTGCGAAGTCTTGGATGAACCGGCTGTAGTAGTTGAGCGCACCCAGGAACGACTGCATACCTTTCTTTGACGTTGGAAAAGGGACCTCCGTCACTGCCTTGATCTTCTTCGGATCGGCTCGAATGCCCTCGGACGAGACTTCATGGGACAGGAAGTCCACCTTGGACTGCACGAATATACTCTTCGTGAAGCTGACGCTGATCCGACACTCTGTGAAGCGTTGGAGCAGTCGGTCCAGCGTCGCTAAACAGCCGTCGAACGTCTCGTTACCGAAGCATATGTCGTCGACGAAGGATCGTCGGTCGAACACCGGAACCAGCGAAGACTCGTCCGACTCGCCGTTCGTAAACATGTCACCCGTGGGACTATTCACCAACAGGGACACCGCGTCCATAACAGTAGAAGACTCTCGGTCGGCCTCGAACTTGGTTCGAGCCCTCGGTGGAGCCTCTGAATGCTGGTTGCAATCCTCGGTAGCAACTGTTCGGGCATCTTTGGTCTGTTCTTCGGCTTCACGCATAGTTTTCGCGAATTGCGACCATCCGCCCTTCGGCTGGACAAATCCCCAAAGAGCATTGTCGATCATCCGCTGATAAATCATCGGTGCGTTCTTGAGACCAAATGGCATCCGTAGCCACTCAAAATGCCCCAGTGCGCAGACAAATGCAGAGATCTTCCGAGCTCTCTGTGTCATCATTATGGCCCAAAATCCGCTCGCCGCATCCAACGAGCAGAACCATAGGTAGGCCTCCATATCCGTCAAAAGGTCGTCAACGAGCGGCATGGCGTACTCCATGATCGCTGTGACTGCATTCACCATCTTGTAATCAATGCACAGACGGATATCGACACCGTTCTTTTTCAGAACAATCACAATCGGGGACGCCCACGGGCTGTCCGAGAAGGTAATCAGTCCAGCCCGTAGCAATCCTTTCAGGAGCTCGTACAGCTTCCCGAGAAATCGCAACGGCGTCCTCCGAGCCCTCTGTTTGATGGGCGCGTGCCCCTGCACGTCAATATCGCACACCACACCGTATGCCGGTGGTGGTAGCGCATTACCACTTGAGATCATGATCTTCTCGTGACGCTTCAACACATCACCAGCTTCTGCTGCTGACCCTCATCCAGGTCTTGTTTTGAACATTCGGACCGGTGTAATCTAAAGCGGTAACCGTAATCTCGGTCAGGTCAGGCAGGAATGCCAATTCCTGTGCGTAGTCGGTGAGCTCGATGTCGTTCGCCAAATGCTCGGACACGTCATTCTCTTCAGTGTCGCGACCCGACACGACTCCTGCTGCAATCTCGTGCATCGCGGACACGTAGGTTGCGTTCAATATGCACTCCGGATCTTCAGTAGGACACGGGGTATGTGCGGCTCGGTCGTCTGGCTCGTCCAGAATCTGGACCGAGGTGCCGATATTCTCGGATCACCCCATTGAAGACTCGGTGCACGCGGCATCATCCGTAGCGTGAGTCGAGGACGCCTCTGAGTTGTTCGAACACTCGGTCGTCATTCCCTGACTCTACGTGTGCTCCACTCCTCGATCGTCTCCTCTCGACGCCGCCGTCCGACACATTGCAACGGTTCTTCGCAGTGTCGTCGCGTCGACCACATTCCTCTGTCATGTCCGTGTGCGAGTCATATCCTCCTCGGCAGTAGACTTGAGACTTCGACTGGACCCGAATCCTCGGTATCTCTAGTGAGAATATTCTGAGGTGTCGGATACTCTCTGCGCTCGACCGCAGGCGGCTGTTCGGCTAGCCAACGTTCGTAGAGCACGCGTTCTCGTTCAAACAGCGTCTCGTCACGGCTCTCCGCGTAGGCAAGGATCTGCCACTCCTTATACTTGTTAGACCGTAGGCGTACGTACCCAGGCTCGCGCGGAAGTTCGCCTATTGGTACCCATAACACAACCGACTCATGTTTCGAGCAATTAGCGACGCTCGGTGTCACATTCGTCAGCCGGATCCACGTCGGGTGCCCCCGTCTAAACCTCGTTACCGTCGGGACGAGTCTCTCCGTCCGTCGGATCCAAACTTCGTGAGTGTCCCGAGAGGGTCGTTTGCACTTAAGCCGAAACTCTCGCCACTCATGACCGGGGATATACAAGTCCTCGGTCGGTCCACCAACTACCTGAGTGCCGTAGGGTTCATCATCCGCGCGCTCAGCGACTTAATTAGTGGCACCATCACTTCATCTGGCAGTCTGGCTGTCCCGTGGAACAGGTCCAGCCGGACACCTGCCGGAATCATGAAGTCCGTTCCGAGGACCACATCGACTCCTGCACTGTGGTTCATGATCCACATCTCAAACTCGTACACTCGCTCCCACCCCAGGGTGATCTTCACGAGCGCTCGTCGACGAGTCTCTAACACTCCAGGGTTAATTCCCCGCACTTCCAAGCTTCGGCCGTGGTCTGGGACTTCACGCAACCGCAACCTCTTGGCGTAGTTCGCCGAGATCACGCTGACGTTGGCTCCAGTGTCCAACAGAATCCTCGTTCGCACATCATTCACTGCTCCCTTGACCAAAGCTCTCATTCTCTTCCTCTTGTCGTACCGTTGGGACGACCACCACCCCAATCTCTCGCCCGGGAGCAACTTCGTCCTCGGGACGAGACTTCGGGGCGATCGTTCAACTCGGGACATACTAGCAATCGAACCCTCGGTCTTGCGGCCACTAGGTTCGCCAATGCTCCACTCCTTCACTCCACACTCACTGAGGTATACACCTCTCTCCTTTTCATTTTCCATCGTTGTCACACTCGTAATCTCTCGGTCTTCGGGCCAATTTACCTCACCCGCGAACGCGAACATATAGTCGGCGTCTATTGCAGGTTCGGTTAACTGTGGCAGCCCGATTGGGACCAACCCAGTTTCAGTTGGCGGGCTGCCTAGTTTAAATGATTCCCGAACACTAAGCTTTGTAGCTCAGGCGTGAGATCTTTCTTGTCGACCTTCGATCGTAGGAGGTTGGTGAGCTCATTGAGGGCGTCACACTTCCCAGCGTCGTGCACTTGTTTGCACAACTTGCATCGCCTGTAGCAGTAGTGCACTGAGTGCGACATACTGCCACAGGCTGCACAAGGACCGTACTGGCGCTGTCGGTTGTCTCGTCCGTAGCCTCGGTCTTTGTTGAAGTGACCATTACCGCCCTGGGGTGTCGGTGGTCGGACCGGGCGAACGTACCTTCTGCAGCGGCGCGGCGTTCACTGTCGTTGGCGGCTGCAACGTGACCGTATTCACCGTCGGGACTAGAATCGCTGTCGGAGCTCTCACTGGAACATCGGCTGCCGTCCCGGCGCCGTTCGTCGTCGCTAGATGTCTCGGTGCTGTCATAACCATGATGGCGCGTCTCTGGGCGGTCGATCGGGACCTAGTAGCGTCGTTCACATTCAATGCAGCGACGAGGTCAGTTAGCGCGTTCGCTACCGTGACTCTCGGGCGTGAATCGTCGCGACGGCGTTCTCGGTCATGTCGATCACGGCGATAGCTGTCTCGCGAACCCTCTGTGCGCCTACCATCATGTCGGCGGCTGTCTTCTTGGTTCTTCGGACGGCGTCCTGACGACTCTCGGGATGTTTTACGTTCCCGACGACGGAGGATGTCGTTGACCATATCTTCGAGGTCATGAATGTCCTTAACTCGGACGTGACACAGACGCTCTTCCAGACCTCGGTCATCACACGTATCCAGAAAGTGTTCCACATGGTCCTTGGCGTCGCGTCCACCGTTCTCGAACTGCACTCCGGCATTGCGGGCATAGCCGTTAAGCCTATTGAGGTAATCACACACCTCTTTGTCCTCTCGTTTCGCTGAATAATACCGAGCCTTCGCAGACTGAGTAAACCGTGAGCAGTAGTACTTGATAAATGCGTCGCTCAACAACTTCCACGTACGACGAGTCTTGCGTGGAGTTGTCGGTACCAATGTAGAGCTCCATCTTGGAGACTGAGTTCGAACGCCATGCACCACTCGTTTGGTGACGTATGCGTTCCCTTCATCTCGTAGATAAAGGTTCGGAGCCATTGCATGGACTTCTCGCTCTTGTTCCGGAGTCCAAAATAGGGCTTGATGTTGCCGAGTGGAAGGTGGGTTGCGAGCTCGAGCCTCGGTGTGGAGCTTTTAGTCTCCGCTTTGCTCAGCTCGCGAATCTGGCGCCCCACTCTTCGGTGAGGTCTCCATCGATAATCGAAGTCACCTGAGTCGCTATCACTGTCCGACGAGTCTTCTGGGCTATCGTAGTTCCTGGCGGGACGTCGGCCAGTCTCTTGACGAGTGTTCGGAGTGGGGCGTAGACTTTCTGTCTCCTCGGCTAGCCGCTCAGATCGACTTGCAGACCTCGGTGTCACCATGTGCGAATCTTGCATGTACGGTGAAGCCTCGGCCGTAGCCGTAAAGACGCCAGCATCGGAACCCTCGTTGACACGCTTCTTGGGAGTTTGAGGAAGCGGGACCTTTGATGGGTCCGCCGCTTCCGGTGCGCGTCGGGCTATAGGTTGACGGCCTGCCCCATCTCGGACACCCCGAAAGACGTCCGCAACTTCTTCTTCCACTTTCGCAACGCTGTGCCGGCATCGTCGGCGTCCAATCCTTGAGTGCGGCGTCAGATGGAAACCTCTGAGGCTCGCACCCCATAGCACGGAGGAGTAGCACAGTATCCTGAGCCACCTGTCGGGTGCTCGTTGAGTCAATGGGCACTGCTAGCTCACCCCCAAGGTCCATCCAGACAGCCTGGCGGACCTGCTTCGGGCCAAACAGTTGCATCCAATTGCTCCTAGTCTTCATGAGTTCCAGGCAGCGACCTAGAACCTTGTTGGCAGCCGGCGTATCACCATTGACTGGTGGCCGGTTGCCTGTCGACCGAGAAGTTGCCTTCCCGGTCATCGCCGACGGCTTCAAACCGTCGGACCCATCATCACTGTCCTCTGTGGCCGGTTCAGGACCAGCTACGTCGTCCAGCTCTTCGGTGAGGTTACGCGCGAAGCGACCTCACCCCTCCGCTGCGGCCTACAGATACCACAGCGGCTTCCGAAAGGTCGGGCATCGCTGCCTTCTCTTCCAGGTACTCTTCATCATCATCTTCCTTGGCGTCGGAGTAGCCAACCGACTCGTCGAAACTTCCTGAACGTTCGGCAATCGTCACCAAACGAGATGTCGGTGGTGTCGACAATGAACTCCCAGGGTGCACCGTAGGCTCGGTGCGTGTTCCACTTGACTTCATCGGTGTTGCTGGTACCGCTGACTTGCCTCCTTTCGCCATTTTCTCTCTTCTTCTCTCTCTCGAATGCTCGTTAGGGTAGAACCTAACACAACCACACACACAGAAGGTCACACCAATCCCGGGTCGCGGCACCAGTTGTCGTGTAGGACACGATAGAATTCTCACTTGTCGGGTGAGTTCCCACCAACAACACACGCTTCCCCGTTAAGGTCAGCGATTGTTGGATCAAACCTGAAGACCAGGTACGATCCCTTACACCGGGTCGGTTGTAAGCGCTTCTGTATACCGAGGTTGTTTTAGGTAACCCTTACCTACACCACTAGCCACGAGCTTAGACTAGGGTGTTATATTGCGCTTTCGCGCGTAACCCTGCAGTCCCTCAGAGGAAAGGTACCGGCGTGTTAGGCCTTATACAGGGGTGTCGAGGTATAACCTCGACGGGGAGCAAAATATACACTAGGACCTTAATAGACCCTAAGTATACACGTAACGACACTTCACTGTCGCCTCCGATCTCTCGGCACACCAACTCTTGGCCTGACCAGGATAAACTCTCGGTTCAATGTACCTTGAGTCTACCAACAGGCATCCACACAACTGAGCGTGTCTGGCACTTAAA
>VOQZ01000504.1:0-27032 GCA_008079305.1 Phytophthora palmivora | reverse complement strand
AGCGAGTGTTTCACAATGAGTCTTGAGCCACACTAGGCATCACAATTCGCATCTGGTCTCGTCAGAATTCACCGACCGCTTCCGCTTCCTTCCATTGACATCCTCTTTTGAGGCTACATTTTTGTGTTCTTCTAGTGAGGACACATCCACATCAGCAAATGCATCGTTCTTCGCAATCAAAGCGACTATTTGATGCGGATGTGTGCTTGTTGGTATCAACGCTAGCAAAATCCGCACAGCAAATACGACAACACTTGAATCGGTCCGGTATGTTGATAAATCTGGTTTTCCTACTGCACCATTGTGCGAATGTAGAAATCCCACCAGCGCCACAGTAATCGGGCTCAGCGAGGATGAAGAGGAGGAATTTGTCGCCACGCGACTACCAACAGCAACATACATTAGAGGGTCAGCCATCACAGCGCGCGCGAGCTGTTCTGTAAACTCGGCGCAGGCTTTGCTTCCACTCTGACGCAAACTCTCTAGCCAAAATGTAACTTCTTCGTTTGCACGTCCACCAGTTCTCTCGGTTTCCTGCCCAAAGATGTCCGAAGCAAGTAAGGTTCGCTGAAGGACCTTTCCTGCGAGTCCCTGCACGGCGCGACTCGGTGCTAAAGCATACAAAAGCAGCATTTGCTGTAATTTCGAATGACTTCCAGAGCTTCCACTTGTAAAGAGAAAACGTAAGCGAGAAGTATCGACAGCAACCAACAAGCGTAACATTTCGCCAACGATCAAGCCATGCATGGATGTCGGTAAAGCATCTTGAGCACCATCTTCAATAGGGTCATCCAAATAGCGCCATGCAAGAGTCTTCGTCAAATCAACTTTAACCTCTCGCATAGCCTGAGGGAGGCACTCTAGGTACAAGCGGAACACAGCGAGAGCACGCACGTAAATAAGTGCAATGCTTCGCTCCTGTGAGGCACATAATTTGAGAAGCAACGACACGAGCGCTTCAGGGCTCGGAAGCAGGAAACGAAGTTCTGACTGCACTTCAGGCGCAATGCCCAACATTTCCAACGATGACATTAGTCGCACATATCGTTTTAGTGTTGCCTCAATCACACCCAAAGAAGAGTAGATGACCAGGTTGTTGCTGTGCTGGATACAGCGCGAGAGCTCTTTTCGGAAGTTGCCTGGCGCAATAAGCCGCGACGCCAGGGATTGTGCAGAGCACCAAGACGAGAGTGAGTCTGCATTCTTCGTCGTAGGCATTCCTGCAGCCGCCACATCCAACGAGCAGGACAACAATTTCTGCACCAGTGATGCCACGCAAAACCATCGATACACTGGCTTCGGCTCGAGCTGAACCGACAACGCAGCAAGATACTCCGACAAGAAACCCGGGTATTTGGTGATAAATTGCATCACAAGTGTCTGTGCTTGTGTGCTGCGTAATAGTTCATTCACACCGATTGTACCAACAGCATTACGAATGACCTTGAGTGCGTAGACCTGTTCCGATGTCGTCACGTCTTCTTCTCCTTGTGAGCTCGCCGACTTGGCTAGAAACAGTCTTAGTGCTTGTTTCTGCGGCACTACATACAATGCACTCTCTTCAAAGAACAGTGCATTCAACACCTCAAGTGCCGTGTCGCGCACCTGATCATCTTCCACTTGCAACAACGCCAGCAGTTGATGCACACACGTGGCATTAAACACCACAAGTTTGTTCTTGTGTTCCACCTCATTATTATGCAGTACCAATTCCCGCAATCTGTTAAAAATCGTCGTCAACATCTCAGCAGAATCTCCATCCATGCTCTTAAACAACGAAGCAGTAACTCCTCCGTCTTTCATCGCAAAGCGATGGACACTTTTATCCGGACAAGCTGTGAGTGTCAGCACCAAGTCCACATACGCCGCTCTCAATTGGAACGGCTGCTTCTCCAGTTCTTCCGATTTCCACCGTCTCGTAGCCAACTTGACAAATGCAGGACACTGAAAATTAAAAAGTCTCACGAGTTCTCTCGCTGCTACGCCACTGACTTTTGCAGTGGCTGTCAAGAGCTCAAGAGCTCGGAACTCAATGAGTGGCTTGTCACTCCAGCTCAGCAGCTTTTGGAGCTGCGAGCTCTTGTCCCGAATGATACGGAGCGCAAAAGCTTCGGCTAGAGCGACATTTTGCTCTTGTTGCGTCTGCAAAAGGTGCGTCACCACGTGGAGAAACGTTGCAAACGTCTCGCGTTTCTCCCAGCGACTGCCGACGCCGTGATGCTCTGGCCAGATGCGAATGAAGAGGTCGCCTTGAGGCTGGACGGAGAGGAACTGGAGACGGAGAGCTGACGCACTCTCGGGAGACACGGACACTGCGTCATCAGTAGAGAGAAGCAGCGACCGAGAGAACGACGAGATGGCGTCATCTAGTGGCTGGTGCTCGCGCTCTGCAGCCAGCAACAACTCGCGCAACGTCGCCATAATTGGTTGTGAGGTGATTGGTCTGTAGACTCTCGAATGTATCCATATGGTAAATTGGACTAAAAGTGGAGATGGGTACATTGTGGACTATTTTGAGGATGCAATTGTTGGGAGCCTTGGGAGTCGCGGTATCATGCTACGCGATCAACGTCAAGAAGCAGAAGATGAGGTTGCAAGAGGAATATGTGGCGCTGTGTGACTTGGATGCGTTTTCTTGCTCGCAGGTTGGTGGAATTTGGACGGATGTTGATGGGAATCAATGTGGTGACGCCTTGTCATTAGGTATTGACGAGTGAGTACAGTAGTTTGCTGTCGTATTTGGGGCTCGTGGAGACAAATTCCATCTTGGACGTGTCGAATGCACATGTGGGAGTGTTGTTCTACTCGCTCTTCGTGTTGTATCCAGTGGTGAAGAAGGTGCCGTATCATGCGCAATTTTACACGATGGTGTCGTGCTGTGCTATGGTAGGTAAAAGTGTTCTGGATAGTAGTAGGTTTGATAGGACTCAATTGTTGTTGTAGGTGATGATGCTGTACTTGGCCTACATTTTGGCGTTTGTGCTGCGGGACTTTTGCGTGGTCTGTGTGACGACGTATGTGATCACTGCTGCGCTGTTGTGGAAGTCGGTAGTATTGCTTCGTTCAGAGAAGTGTGCTCTACGATCAGCAAAGCACCGAAAGACTGATTGACATTGTTCAGCTCGACAATCACGGCATTTGACACCATCGATACTACACATTGATTCGCATTTCACCTGTCGACGTACTAATTGAACACCGCATTTTAATTAATCGCCAAGAAGGACCGTCATCCGTTGTTTTCAACCTATATTCCGGATAACTCACCACATCCCAATCCAATTCAATCACTTCCTTCATTCATTCATATTTATCAACTGTGCTCATTACGGCATGTCCTCTCCCGGTGGACCACTGTAAACGGGGTCGGGACGCACGATGAGCAAATCTTGAGAACTTGACTTGTGTTTGGAGATGCTGGGGAAATATTCCGGAGACAATTGGTTCTCTCCAGCCTCGATCCTGAACTCGACCACATTCGTCTCATTTTTCATGTATGCATGGCGATACTTGCGCCATCCCCACGGCAGGCGGCGACGAAAACGTCGGAACGTATCCTGAAGACCCTTTTCAATCAGCTCGTAGAATTTGAGTTCGCGAGGTGAACGCCGTAGAGTGCCAATGATGTCATCCAGTGGCACAAAACACCACCGAACGCATTTGTATAGTCGAATCACGTCGTCCGCATGACCGTTGTACTCGTGAGCCAATTGATTCGAATGCCCAAGATAACTGAAGTTCTTGCCAAATACAAGCTTGTTCAAGCATCGTAGCAAAGTTCGTTCTCCCTCAGGAATACGTAAGCGATCACTACGTAGAACAAGCACGAGTGTTCCCAATGGCAAGCGTTGCATCTCAGAAACAACCATCATATCAGATATTTCAGTTGATGCACCATGGGGAGCCGAGTAAAATAGTGTTGTGTGCAGTAAGAAATGGTACATGCTGCATACGGGGTCTCCCCAGATGAAAAACTTGCCACGAAGTTGCACCTTCCCAACACCTTCAGGCTGAATCGCCGCAGCTAGAACTACAGGAGCTAGAGTTGATGGAGAAGCAGGCACGAGGTCAAACCACTGACTGTATTGCTTGGGGCAATGCTGATATTCAACCACCACCTCTTGTGAAACCATTGCTTGGTTTGGTTGGGCTCGCCAATATTTCACTTTCATTTGTCCGCGAATCCAAAATTGAGGTTGGCTATCGAAAACTGCAAGATCATCTAGAGTGTCTGGATCGCTAGTCAGCACCTGAGGTGACGAAGATTGGATGATTCGCCACAGAATCGGCATTGAATCCGTGATGTCAATTCTTACTTGGAGCTGGAATTTTCCAAACTGAAGCAGAGTAAATAAATTCCCCTCACCTGCCTTCACTTCAAGTTCCACCGGTTCTCTCTCCATGTACGGTTTCCAGTCGGGTGCAAAATGGTAGTGCATAGCCCGAAGTGACGGTGGCTCTGATGTCTGGAACCGATTGCTCAACCACTTGCTCAGTGCATTCAATAAGTTTCTCCAAAACTCCAGTAGTCGAACCGAATTAATAAGCCCTACCACTGCTCGAACTAAAATGTCATGGTGTTTGAGACGACTTATATACAAGGACTGCATATTTGTCAAGGCGTCGTGGTACTGCTCCGGTTTCAGCGCCTTCAAATAATCTACTAATGATCACACAAATGCTGGCGCATCACATCCTCCGAAAGTGTCGACGCTACCCACAACATTTCCATCCACGTCTTGCTCGTAACATGGCGAATTGCAAGTACGAGGCTATAATACATCATCGTGCATCTCATATTCACCCACAGTCCCAACCTCACCGCTTCTAGAGCCTTGCGTTCATCAATCATTCGCACTTTGAATCTGTAAATATACTCGACCACTGTCACAATTGCTTCAATGTTGGTTCCTTCAATCTTCACGTGCATGACTCCTCGATGCTCAAGTTGTCGAGCTGCGAATCTTCTCCGTCTCGGCTAGTTGAATCTATTAAGCTCCAAACGTCCACATCACTGAACAGACGTCTCGCACGTCGTGACTTGCGGACAGACTGTCCACTTGGTGGTTGGTTTTCATCAGTCACTGCGTCAGGGTCTTGTCTCAACCTCTTTCTCTTTTGGACAACAAGTGGACTATTGTCACTCTGTCTACCACGACACTTGTGTGCCTCACAGCGTACGTAATCCAATCTTAATGCTTGTGTATCACGAAGTGGACACTTGGTACTGTCCCCTCGATTGTCCTTGAGCTTGCGTAGCTCCTCGTCCTCCAGTGCTTTGAGTGTGAAAGCTTCAGACTTTGTCTCGGACTGATGACGAAGCTGTCGAAGTTTCTTGTACAGCATGGGACAGCGATATTGCAGCACTGACAGATGAAGAGCAATTGCGCATCCATCAGAGTGCAGCACCACGTCTGGAGGATCGCTCTCGGTGGGTGGAATGGAGGAGGACTTCTTGATTCTATTGCGAGGCTTCTGTGAGGTTGCAATGCTGGCAGCTTGACAGAGGACGCTTGATTGATGGACCTTGTGGACTTGATAAGCGCTAATCCATCCAGCTGTAGCACGTGCCGCTCAGCGTCAGCAACGCGGGACATTTGCGCTCGATTGGATGGAATGCGAAGTAAATAAGTTTATGTAATGGTGAGAGATGGTAGAGTCAAAATGCTCTGTAAATGTAATGAAAGACATTGGGAAGAAAGTATGGACATGTGCAAGTTACATTTGGACAGCGCATTAGCTGTTTAATGTCTGTGACGTGTGAGCAATTAGCACTTCAACTACCAGACTGCAACAACTTCGTCTAGGCGGAAATACGTCGCGTAAGCCAGCCCAAAGGCCTGTACATGCAAGACAAAAGTTTGCACACAATTAGTTCACCAACATCATCCATACGACTGAATGCAGAAGTCAATACTTACGCATTGATCTTCCATAGAGCTGAAATCTTCGGAAACACAATATGCGCGTCGTAATTCACTGTGAACGGCTCATTACCAACGAATCCAATCGGCTTTCCCGCGGGAATACGTTGAAAGTTCTCGTCACCAACACCATCCGCCCAAGAAAAACCATTCTCGTCAGTTTAAACACCTCTGTGATTTCGTACGCATCACGTGTGGTATCAGCATTTAGATCCACGTTGCACCTCAGACTTTCGCTGTCGTGGATCTGTCCCTCCGCATCGACAAACTCCATCACACCCATATCAAGGTGAAGGATCTGCAACACACTGCGCGTAATACTGTCAATCTTGGCTTGTGACAAGTCACTCGCCAAGCCGCTCTCATAGCAAACACCCATGCCTCCATTCACACCAACGAACTCGTCCGTCAACGCCACCTTCCCGTCTCCAATTAGAAATTTGGGTCAAGTAGCAACATGTTCGTTGGAAGTCGTCCGAGATCTTCAGCAATTGCGACGGTACCTTATCATACCCCGACAATCTCACAAAAGGTGGTGAAGGTTTGTTAGTCGAGTGCAAATCTACCAGCAAGTCAGTAGACGCGAACAACGGTGCCAATTCCTTTGCCCGATGATGTTCGTAATCCAGACCGAGTTTCGACTCTGGAATGTCCAATAAATTCCGAGGGAAACAGCGGTTCATATCTGCGTGCGGTTCGCTGCCTCTCTTGCCAATGCGTTGTGCCCTTGGGTTGCCATACACCAACGTTACTGACCCTTGCGTAATTCGTGGGAAGAGGTTGTTGGCAGTTGACAATGGCGCAGCACGTAGCAAAGCGAGTCGTAATGCATCCAGCACCTCAATGCCAATACGTTCATTGCCATGAACTCCGCCCACCAACGTCACATTGGGACCAACAGTCCCACCCCGAGAAAATTGATACACACCTTCATGTAGCCGCCGAAACATTGTTATTGGAGACTTTGGGGTTTAATAGAAAAATATTCTGGGTCTTTCCCCAATATCCCATCACCTAAATGTGTTTTTTAGGTTATCACCTGATTCAGATAGTCACGATGACACGCCAAGTTCTCAAGAAGATATTGTTCTTTACGGCACTTTATGTGAGTGTTAACGCTGGGAAAGACCGAGATGTGCTGCGCTCACACATGTCCACGAAGACGCTGTACGCGCCACCGTCGGTGGAAACTGAGATTGTGGAGGATTCGTGCATTCCGGTTCAACTGAACTTTGCTATTCGTCATGGAACCAGGAACCCCACGATGAAGGACATTACAAGGATCAATAATACACATTCTAGACTAGCGGCAACTCGTGAAGGAAGACCGTTAACGTGGGTGGAGAGATGGAAGAACCCGTACCCGATAGAAACGGAGGCGTGGCTGGCAGATAAAGGAGTTCACGAGTTGATTGGGATTGGGCAACGACTACGTGCTCGACTTTCACCATCGTCACTGTCTTATGATGCTAGTAAATTTGCATTCGAACACACGTGGAAAGTCCGCACTAAGCAGAGTGCAGAGGCCTTTGCGTTTGGATTCTTTGACGGACTACAGCCAGTGTTCTACCATAGCAACCCCATGGGAGAGGACGAAGTATTGCGGTTCTATGATAATTGTCCGACGTTTGAGACCCAAATTGACTCGAACAAAAGTGCTACAATCGAGCATAGAAAATATCGCAACAGTGATCAGATGCGCAAGAATTTGATGAAGTTTCAGAAGCTGTCGAGGTTTCAGGGTGCGACGCAGAATGATATGGAAGCGGCATATGCTGGTTGTGCCTTTGATGTTGCTGTGCGCAATATTTTTGATCAGTGGTGCTCGTTATTTGATGACGAGATGTTGTTGTCCATGGACTATTTCCAAGATCTCAAGCATTTTTACAGGAAGAGCCACGGACATGCACTGTCGTATGAGATCGCGACGCCACTGTTGCAGGATATATTCAATACTATGAAGCAGCGCGTGGATGGCAAGAGCGATGTTGAAGGGCACTTCCGTTTTGCGCACGCCGAGACCATTATTCCATTGGCATCACTTTTGAACGTTAGCTACTTCGACCGACACGCTAGCGATCGTGAGGGACACTTCCGCGCTAACACACCGCTGGAGTTAGCACTCCGACGAAAGTTCAAGAGTTCCGAGTTGGCACCATTTGCAGCAAACATAGGGTTTGTCTTGTATGAGTGTTCACCTGAAAAGGGAAACAGACAAGCAAGACCGGTATTTAAAGTGAAGACGTTGCTCAATGAACGCGAGGTTGTGTTCAATGAGTGCAAAGGCCAAATACTATGTCCATTCGACGCCTTGGAGAATATCTTTCGCCGGTGGATTTACGAATTTGACTTCCAAGCGCATTGTATGCTTTCAAACATGTAAGACCGATTGCACCTCGGAAATTGGAGTACCAAGTGTAAATGAATCCTGAATATACTGCTTGATCTCATGCTGAACCAGGCACCTAGGTTAGTTGGCACTGCTTTGTTCGTGAGACTAGTCTAGCTCATTAACGTCTTTATGGATGTGTGGTGGTGGGGGTGACAGGATTTGTGCTGTGTCTTCAGTTGGCATCGTTGCCGACGGAGGGGGCGGCGGTGGAGAGAGGAGAGCGCTGGTCGAGGCATCTGCCGCATCGACAGGGGTGACTTGCTGTGTTAGCTGTTGTGTGAGTTCAGGTGCAGGGATTTCACTTTCACCACTGAGTGGCATTGTTGGTACGACATCAGTAGTCATGGATGGAGCTTGATCCGCAGCAACAATCGGTGCAGGAGGTGGCATAAGCATCGTCGGAAGAGCTGGTGCATCATCTACCGGTGTTGTTTTGCTGCTCTGATCCAACTCTTTTGTCATATTGGCCTCTGCGTTGCTGTTGATCGATGTAGGAATGCCACCGATACCTCCACTACCAGCTTGAGAAATCTGAAATGATGTGTTAACAAAGAAGTCCTTGCCCGAAGAAGTGACTGCTCCGACGGTTGCACATTGGTGTAAAACTTCCATGCGTCGTTCATCAACAGGAATCGATCCAGATGAAGGTGTATCCTTTGGTGCCAAAGAATCATTTTCAGCATCCTGGTTGGTGTCGTTCGATGCGTTATTACCACCAAAATTGTGTTCATCGGGAGTGTTGACCACAGCTTCCCACCGCGTTTGGCGCTCTTGTTGTAAGAAGGCACAGTCTTGAATAGGAACGATTCTTTCGCCAGAAAATGGATTGATTTCCTCTTCGTCTTCCGGGTTTTCTGTCTTGCGTTTTCGTTCTTCCTCCTCGCGTCTTTTACGTCGCCCTTCGATCATCATCTGCTCGAAGAACAGGAAGTTCTGCTCATCGCGTTCCTTCTTTTCGCGCCGAATCGCCTCCATTTCCTGGCGCTCGGCCTCTTGAGCTGCCTTCATATCTCCATTTGATGCTTCCAGAGCCTTCCCCCACGCTTCAACGCGACGGCGTTCATCGTCGAACACTGGTCGATCGTCCAGATACTTCAGTTTGCGACAGCGGTACACCATCGTCTTACGATATTGCTTAATGTGCTTGACGACGTCGTTGCCCTGCAAATACAAGACCTTCAGATTAGGTAGCTTGGCGAGAATATCAACGATATCGGTATCATTGATCCGGTTGCTCTGGATATCTAGCACCGAGAGACTTGGCAACTCCAGCACATGTGCGATATCCTTCGCGCTGGTTAGATAATTGGACTTGAGTGCTAAGCTCTATCTTAGTCCCAAACGAATTTGCATTGTCAGTCAATGATTTAGTATTGAGACGACTACATTTCTCGACGCACCGTCAGTTGCTTGAGGTGACCGAGGTTTTCAATGCACGAGATCTGGTTCTGAGAGAGATTGAGTGTATCAAGCTGCAGTTGTGACTCCAGTCCCTCAATCTTCTGGATCAGATTTTCATGTAGATAGAGTATGCGCATCTCCTTCTGGTGTTCCAGCCCTTCAATACGTAACAATCCATTACCTTCTAGCCACAAGACCTTCAGTCCCGTGTACTCCTCCAGGTTCTTGATGCTCCGAAAGCCCTGAACGTCGTAATGTAGTCACAACCATTACTTAAGTATGAGTTTTGAGAGAATTGAGTGCTCTATAGATCATCACCTTATAGTGCAGATAGAGCTTGTCGTTAATGGCTGGCGTCACGTACAGGTCGTTGTCACGACAGAGTTGCCTGAGCAGCTTCTTTTCCATCTCCATCGCCACAGAAGTTCACAATGAGGCCGTCGACTTGAGCTTCAATATCAAATGCACAGGAATGGACGCGTCTCTTCAAGATCCGCTTACGTACAACACACAAACTTCAGTTGCACCAAGTACTGATATGATCCTAACTGCTCAGCATGCTAACGAAAGAACTACCCTTCGTCAGTCCGATTGAAGCATGAGTTTCATTTGCTTAGAAGATCTTCGCTTGGAAGGAGATTTATTTGCTATTACATGTTGGAAAGAACGCTGCTGCTGGCCAAACGGACTCGCGATTACGCCGAGACTACCGCGGCCGCAGCAGATACTAACGTCGGAACGACTACTCCGCCAATGAACGAACTGCCTACAGCACGTTCACGCAGTTCAGGTTGTGGAATGCCTCGTGCAGACGAGTGATCATCGACTCCTCCGACTTGCGCACCCACACACGCGGGTCGTAGTACTTCTTGTTCGGGGCGTCCGGACCGTCGGGGTTGCCGATCTGACCCTGCAGGTATCCCTTCTTGTCCTCGTAGAACTTGCGCAGACCGTCCCAGTACGCCCACTGCGTGTCCGTGTCAATGTTCATCTTCACCACACCGTTGCCAACGGCCGTCTGGATCTCCTGGGCCGACGAGCCCGAGCCGCCGTGGAACACGAAGAACACAGGCTTCTCCGTCGACAGCGATTTCTCCTTGGCCACGTGCTTCTGGAAGTCGCCCAGGATCTCGGGGTGGAGCTTCACGTTGCCCGGCTTGTACACGCCGTGCACGTTGCCGAACGCAGCGGCAATCGTAAAGTACGGCGACACGGCGCCCAGCTCGTTGTAAGCCAATAGGATGTCCTCCGGCTGCGAGTACAGAGAGGCGTTGTCCACCTCGCTGTTGTCCACGCCGTCCTCCTCTCCGCCAGTCAGACCCAGCTCCACCTCAAGGATCAGACCCATCTTGGCCATGCGCTCGAAGTACTTCTTGCTGATAGCCACGTTCTCCTCCATCGGCTCCTCCGACAGATCCAGCATGTGCGAGCTCCACAGAGGGATGCCGTGTTCCTTGAAGTACTTCTCGTCAGCCTCCAGCATGCCGTCGAACCACGGTAGCAGCTTCTTGGCGCAGTGGTCCGAGTGGAGGATCACAGGCACGTTGTAGTGCTTGGCCATGGCACGCACGTGATACGCGGCGGCGATGGCACCCAGCACCGAACCGTTCTGGTTCTTGTTGTCGATGCCCTTGCCGGCGTAGAAGGCGGCACCGCCGTTCGACGTCTGGATGATGATGGGCGACTTGATGTCGCGGGCGGCCTGCAGAGCGGCGTTGATCGTCGACGAAGACGTCACGTTCACGGCCGGGATGGCGAAGTTGTGCTCCTGGGCGTACTTGTACACCTTCATCACGTCCTCGCCGTTGAGAACGCCGGGCTGCACAATTTCGAGAAGACCCATCTTGAGTTGGAAGTGGTGGTTGGCGCTTGGGGGGTTCGATGCAAGATTCGAAGTGATCTCGTGGATGGTGGGTCGGGAGTTTTTGCTGCTTGGTTTGGCTCGCTGAGCATAAATTGGGATCTAAACCAGCTTCGGGTCGCGACCCATGGGTTTGGTTGACCCACCTGCTGTGCAATCAAACACTGCACTGTGGCGAAAAGGGACCAGATGCCTTATTAATGTGATTGTTGAGGGTCTCGACTTCGGGGACCTCAACAAACTCTCAATAAACTGCACTCCTCATGCTATGTTCCTACGAGTAGTCTCCACGTGGCGCACGCTATTTGTCAAGGGTTATTAGTTACCTGCGCTAGTTGCAAGCACTGTTAGGACAATTAGTATCTGTGCTCTCCCAAGGTCAACCAAAGCAACACATCTTCAGTGTAAGGACGCTCCTGAGCAGTGCTAAGTCAACTTGATGGTGCTCATAATTTGATGGTGCTCATAATTTGAAAGACCGTTTGAAGACTTTAAAGCTTGATGAGGCTCAAACTCAACTGCCAGCAATGAATTCGACAGTACACATGACAACCTCTTTGCCTGTTTTAGAGCGCTATCACTTGTTTGAGGCGACTACAGATGGGTTGCGGGTCAAAACGGTTTGGCCCGGCCCGTTCAGGGGAGCTGACAAGGCTTTGTGTCACAAGCCATTTCGGGTTGAAGAAATGCGCACATAGTGAAAGCGAGTGTAAGGTAAATGCCGCGAATCAAAATGCGCGTTTTTCTGTAAAACGAGCGAGCGCGATCCCTGTGCAAGCCAAGCTCCTGTGCTCGGCGACACTGAGCGGTGTGTGTGTGCATGCAACCTCGCAAACCAATCGACACGCGTGTTTCTTTTCTCGACACAGTATTAATAGCCCACGTTCAGCATTCTCCTAGGTTTAACACTGTGCGCAAACGCCCTGACTGGATCGCATTAGTCGCTGTAGTGAATTAATTCTGAGAGGGGAAACGTCAACAGGAGACGCGGGCATGCTCCTACCAATAAGCCGTACAGCAGTATTTACACTTGGTCAACATGCATGTAAGTGTGTGGAATCACTTCATGTTTTCACTACATGTAGAATGTGAGCACAATTACTGTGTCTGCTACAGCTTCATACCGTTCCACACAGCGGGATGCAGTAGTATTAGATTTCCCAGGTTTATAACAAAAATCAGGAGGATACCGGTAGATCCCACCAGCTGACGTACGCGCAATGACGCGCAAAGCGGCCAAAGAGCTCACTTCGAATCTTGCATCGAACCCCCCAAGCGCCAACCACCACTTCCAACTCAAGATGGGTCTTCTCGAAATTGTGCAGCCCGGCGTCCTCAACGGCGAGGACGTGATGAAGGTGTACAAGTACGCCCAGGAGCACAACTTCGCCATCCCGGCCGTGAACGTGACGTCTTCGTCGACGATCAACGCCGCTCTGCAGGCCGCCCGCGACATCAAGTCGCCCATCATCATCCAGACGTCGAACGGCGGTGCCGCCTTCTACGCCGGCAAGGGCATCGACAACAAGAACCAGAACGGTTCGGTGCTGGGTGCCATCGCCGCCGCGTATCACGTGCGTGCCATGGCCAAGCACTACAACGTGCCTGTGATCCTCCACTCGGACCACTGCGCCAAGAAGCTGCTACCGTGGTTCGACGGCATGCTGGAGGCTGACGAGAAGTACTTCAAGGAACACGGCATCCCTCTGTGGAGCTCGCACATGCTGGATCTGTCGGAGGAGCCGATGGAGGAGAACGTGGCTATCAGCAAGAAGTACTTCGAGCGCATGGCCAAGATGGGTCTGATCCTTGAGGTGGAGCTGGGTCTGACTGGCGGAGAGGAGGACGGCGTGGACAACAGCGAGGTGGACAACGCCTCTCTGTACTCGCAGCCGGAGGACATCCTATTGGCTTACAACGAGCTGGGCGCCGTGTCGCCGTACTTTACGATTGCCGCTGCGTTCGGCAACGTGCACGGCGTGTACAAGCCGGGCAACGTGAAGCTCCACCCCGAGATCCTGGGCGACTTCCAGAAGCACGTGGCCAAGGAGAAATCGCTGTCGACGGAGAAGCCTGTGTTCTTCGTGTTCCACGGCGGCTCGGGCTCGTCGGCCCAGGAGATCCAGACGGCCGTTGGCAACGGTGTGGTGAAGATGAACATCGACACGGACACGCAGTGGGCGTACTGGGACGGTCTGCGCAAGTTCTACGAGGACAAGAAGGGATACATGCAGGGTCAGATCGGCAACCCCGACGGTCCGGACGCCCCGAACAAGAAGTACTACGACCCGCGTGTGTGGGTGCGCAAGTCGGAGGAGTCGATGATCACTCGTCTGCACGAGGCATTCCACAACCTGAACTGCGTGAACGTGCTGTAGGCAGTTCGTTCATTGGCGGAGTAGTCGTTCCGGCGTTAGTATCTGCTACGACCGCGGTAGTCTCAGCGTGATCGCGAGTCCGTTTGGCCAGCAGCAGCGTTCTTTCCAACATGTAATAGCAAATAAATCTCCTCCCCAGGGAGGACCATCTAAACACAGGAAATGTAGCAGGTTTCACCAGTGTAGTGCATGCTTACGCCAGACTCTATCCGGCTAGGCTTTCGTTAAGAGTGCCGATGTGTTTGCATTTGCAAGGGATGATAGGTGAACGTGGCATCATCAGGTTGAAGCGGATGGCCAAAGTCATTGACACGCACATTGGAAGCTGCGTCGAGGACTCCACGTCACTGACGTCGTCATGGCCGTCTACACTGTTGAACATGTCTGTGCGCGTTGGTGTTTGCATCCAATCTTCGCCTTGCTTTGCTTCCACAACGCCGAGATGCAGCAAGTCACCACTTGGTGGTGCGACAATGGCGATCTTCCTGGCATGCTCACTCGTACGTAGACGAGTCACCATTGTGCCAGTCCGACCAGTCACTATCACCCCTCGTCACACTGACATACCCTGTACCCACATCACCGTTTCCACTCTAATACAAGCCTGTCGTGTGTCTCACATAACGTGCATACAAATTCCAAGTGTTCAGTTCTGACGCTCATCATATCGCTGTCCGACTGTCGAACCAGAACCGAGAAGTCCAGCTCCTTGGCACCTTCGATCACCATGCCGCTCCACATGCCCTACCACTCGACTATGGACAAGGAGATCGTCAAGGCCGCTGCCATCCTGGACTCGTGCTTCAGCTCCACCGTAGACGCCGACTCGGCCATCCCCGCCGAGATGATCCAGAACGCCGCAGGTCTGGCATTCCTCACAGTCATTAAGGCTGGTATGATCTGGACGGGTAAGATGGGTACAGGCGTTGTCGTTGCCCGTCTTGAAGACGGCTCGTGGTCACCTCCATCGGGCATCGGTACGGCGGGTTTGGGCTTCGGAGCTGAGATTGGCGGAGAAATCATTGACTTTCTCATTGTACTGGGCTCCCCCAGTGCTGTCAAGACCTTTAAAAAGGGTACACAAGTGTCTGTGGGTGCTGGCTTGGATCTGGCTGTGGGACCTGTGGGTCGTGCAGCTGGTGCAAGTGTTAATGCTGGAGGAGGCGGTGTCAGTGGCAACTACACGTACAGTCACGCCAAGGGTGCGTTCGCTGGTGTGGGTCTCCATGGATCTACGTTTATGGTTCGTGGAGAGATGAACAGTCAGTTTTACGGCCGCAAGGTCACTCCCGCTGAGATTCTGAGCGGTCAAGTGGCGCCACCTCCTGGATCGTGTGACGTGCTGTTTGATTCGATTCGCCGAGCTTCCAGTCAGCAGGGGCTCGGTGTGGAACCCAACCCGAACTCGTTTGGATCGGGTCGTACGAGCTCTAGCAATAGCTATGGACACAGCAATGGAACTCCTGATGCAGCTGATCATGCTGCAGCAGCTCGTGCGTCGTTCGCAGGAACGCATTCGTCATCATTCTCGAACTCAAATCGAGAGCAGCGCCTATCGTCGTCGTCATTGGCTACGTCTAGGTCGCAACCGGCACCGACTACGATGCAGCCAGATCCGAATGATCCACGACTACGACGATACAGCTCGTACAAGTCGGAACGAGAACTGTACGCGCAATTTGAGCAGCGAAAGAGCGGAGTTGCTCCTCCTGCACCTACTGAGTCTACTCACTCTCATCCGACAAATCCATCGCTAAAGTACAAGTCGTACCCTGCTCCAGCACCAAATACATCGTACACTGCTCCCCCAGAGGCACAAGCTATGTACAATTCGTTCGTCAAGCCGACGGCACCCAAGGCGCCGCAGCAGCCGGTGCCTCCACTCCCGCCTTCGGTCAAGGGAGCTGAGATGAAGCAGGTGTACTCGGATGTGATGAATTTCGTGCAGACCAAGTGCCCGTACGCGAATCTACAGGTATTCAAAGACAACTGTCGGCTCTTCGGTCAGGACGCCATGTCGCTGGACGCGTTCTTCAGCTACCTATTGTCGATTTGCTCGCACGCACAGATGCAGGAGCTTGTGCCTCAGTTAGTGCGTCTGCTGCCTACTCAAGAGAAGCGTGAGCGCCTTTGGGTACGTCCATGCGCCAATTTAACCTCTCAAGGTATGATGACTAACTGATTTCTATGTGTTTCTACAGACATTGTACGTGCGTGAAATTCTCCTGATCAAAATCTAAGTGAAGCACGAGAAAAATAATCTACACAAGTGCAATACTTAATTGGCTCAAACGAGAGATGGCAACGATTTAGCATCAACGATTATGGCTGATGGGAGTAGCACGACGTATACAGCACAACCATGTGAGTGGGTGTGTTGAAATGCATTGCTCAACATAATCCTGAGTTGTTTTCTACATTACGTGTTCGTTTTGAGATTTCGCGTTGCTGTTTGTAGACGTCGAGATGAAGCGTCGGTTCTCAATTTACTATCGATTCTTGTTGAGCTAACACGATCACCAGAACGTGCTCTGTATGATTTTGACGCAGGAAGAAATCGATGCGTGTCGCGAGTCGTTCGTGCACTTTGACAAGGACGGCAGCGGCACGATCGATAAATACGAGTTGTCGAAAGTGCTGGAAGCCATGGGTCAAAAACCTACTGATGAGGAGCTGTTTCAGATGATTGCTGAGGTTGACAACGATCACAGTGGAGAGATCGAGTTCGCCGAGTTCCTACAGGTAATTGAGGCACAGAAGCTTCGTGCTGCACAGTTTGATGACGAGTCCGACTTCATCGATGCCTTCGTGGCATGCGGAGGGAATCCCGACAAGACGGGGCATGTTGAACGCAAAATGCTCGTACAGCTCATCAAGAAGGACTTTGGCTTGCCAATCGACATCGATCGCATGTTGGACGAGCTGGATACAGACGGTAGTGGCGAAATTGAGTACGAGGAGTTCAAGGCGCTGCTCTCGTAGAACACAATGCAGCAACGGTGTACGCTAGTGAATTATTCGTTACAGTGCTCAAAGGTTGAGCAATCGAGCCGTGAATGAACAAACTGGAGTCTATTACAACGATATTTTGCTTTGGAAATGCATCTTCTTACGCAGGCGTTTTTTGGCAGGGGCGGAAGGGGGATCGTAGCCGCATGCTTCGCACTGCTGACACGTTGCTTCGTTGATTAATGTACACCGTGAGCACTGCCATTCACTGGGTGTGTCACCACCATCTTCCGTACTGGCAGTTGCATCAATCGAGTCATCTGCTGTCGAGTCGCTACCATCGTTACTCCGAGCATGTTTACCTAAGCTTTCCCGCTTCTTGTCTCCAACATGGTCTTCCTCCTCTTCGTTATCAGAGACAACGATTTCTTCTGTAGCTCTCTGGAACTCTGACGTTGCGTCAGGTGAAGCAAATGCCGGGGCTATTGCTCGCTTGGCTTTTGCTTTGGATTTTAATGGAGTCACAGTCTTAGCTGAATTACCGCGACCTGTTACGGATGATTCCTTCTCAACCACAGCACGCGCCACACCATCCAAGTCATCATAGCGATTCGCCGGCGACTGCTCTTGTACAAGCGGTGATGGTAACTCTACTCGAATTTCGTGTGTCACCGAGTTCACATAGAATTCTTGTTTGATACTCGTGTCTAGAGCACAGAAATGACGCCATACACCCACAGACGCTATATCCTCATCCACCTTCTTCTGTACTTTCGCTGGTGTGCTGGTTGACGAGGTATCTGTTGCTGGTGTCGGTGGCTTCTTTCCTGCTTTCCTGTCTGCAATATCCTGTCTGAGTTTCTCAAAATTGGCACGCATCTGCACAGACACTCCTGATGCTGGAGACGCCGCATTTCCGCTCCCTGCATTTTCGCCACCACTGCCGCGTTTGAACGCGTCAGCCTTGGCTTTCTGTTGCAATCTTGCATAATGATTCCGCACTACTTCTTCCCGCAACTGTGCTGTACTCTTTGGATTGACTGAATCAGCCTGTGCGTTCGATAGCAACACATACTACACGAAAACAATTGACCCAATAAATTAGCAAGAAGAAACTACTCCAGAACACGTGCAGAACTCCACCTCTTTGTGAATCTGAATGATTTCCTCTCGATTTTTCGTCGGCACGCGGACATTGATGGAGTCCAGCAGTTTCCTCACTTCCTTGTCCCGCATGACACTGTAGGACATGAGTGGCATGCGTTCTGGCTTGTCCTGTTTGCTTCTCTTGGTCCTTTTACTCTCTGTATTGGGTGTAGACGTCGCTGAGCTTGGTACCGTTGTGCCTTGCAGTCTCTTGAGCAATTCCGGCTTGGACTTCTCGAACAACAGTGCCACCTGCTCCAGTGCTCGATTCGGCACCAAATCTCGAGAAGCACAGGGCTGTTTGCACGATGGACAGCAGCCATGAGCTCCTTTGCTCTGTAGGAAGCGACGCACACAGGCTGAGCAGAATGTATGAGAGCACGGCAGCAGTACGGGGCCGTGGAAGAAGTCGCCGCAGATCTGACAGCGCAAATGACTCTCCATCTCCCGCTGGGTCTTGCAGTCCGCTGGCCACTCCCACTCGTCCAGCACCTCGTCACTCTCGAAACCCATCATTTGCATAGTAGAAAGAGATTGAGGGGAAGCACGTTCCCGCGCTGATGTCGTGCCAATTGTCACGTTTGGCGCGTTTTTCAGAAAAATACGATTCACATGAGCGTGGGTCTTTGGATTTTGAGGTGAAATCGGAGCAGGGTTTTAGCTTGGGAGTGGGTTTTATGACAAAAAACTGAGCATCTGAGGATTGTATTTTGGATTTTCCTGATTGTAACCCGAATATTTGACTTAGTGACGTTGTGGCAGACATAATTTGTGTGGAAATGGCTGCACCATTTTGAGGTGTTGGCTGAGCATCAACCAAGTGACAAGATGGCGAGCTTCTTGACGGCATTCGACGCGCAATTGACCAAGTACTTGGAGCAGCTGGATGAGCTACAGGAAAAGAACGAGAAGCAGCACCTTTTCCAGCCTACGTTCTGGCTGCAGCAGTCGGACTTTGACGTTGCGCGAGAGGTTTTCGTCGCGGTACGAGATTGACACATTGATTTCTGTTGACAGTATCGCTGAGTGTTTGTTATGGCATTATTTAGGCTGCGGGATCGATTGGCCACACGGTGACCAAGTTCTCACTCGTGTACAGTAAGACACCGAGCAAGGAGGAAGGTGCCAGTATCTGCGAGGCACTGGACAAGCCGTGTGAACAACTAGTGGCAGCCACCAATGTTGCGCTATTCTGCGGTGCCGGACCATCGCTTGCGACGGAAATTATCAACGATGCAATGTACGTGGTGATGATATAGCTGGTGATGGGACTGGAAGCTGACATTGTGCTGTGTTGCAGTCGTTTGATCAAGAGCGTGCATGATCTGGCTAAAGCTATCGAGAAAGGTGACCTGCCTCGCGTACCACAGCTAACGGGTCGTGTGTGGGAGTACTCGACAACTCGTGTGTCCAAGTCCAATTGCGTTGCGTCGAAACGCAGCATGTTGCAGGTGTGGCTTGTCGAAGTATGAAGTCTGATGTTGTCTTTTGTTACTAACAATGCTGTTATCTATTAGTGCATTACGATGTTGAATTCCACAGTCGACGAGTTGAAGGAGTTCTTAGCTGAACAGGAAGAAGGTGACAGCCAAACGTCGGCGTTGGACGAGGTGGAGCAGGACGACGAGTTCGGATTCGACTCGAGCTTGACCGAGGAAGAGCGATCGTTGTTCCAGAGCGGTCTCAAGCTGCTGTCGATGTGCGCTGCCATCATGAAGCGTGGCGTACTGACCATTAAGAAGCTGACGATCACGAACGACCAGGATGCGTTTCTCAAGTGGACTGCCCGACTGGATGTGAGCTACACAGCAGCTCAGGACGCGATCGTGGACTTTGGCGCGGCATTGTACCCTCCAATTGGAACGGATGAATTGTCTGAAGCTGTGAGTGAACTGGAGACGTCAGCAACGGCTATTCTAGCATGTTTGAAGGAAATGCCAGAGCTGGCCTCGGCTGAAGAGGATGCCCTAGGTGTCGGCGAGGCTGCCTTCGCCAAGCAGCTCAGTACCGTGAAGAGCCAAATAGAGGCCTCCCAGTAAATTACGTTTTTGGCCAATCACAATTATCTTTGCCTCACTTCAAATTGTTGAGCAACATGGCAGCAGACCTCGTCGCAGGGTTCTCTATTTGGGCTGTGCCAGAGCAACCAGCAGCGCAGGAGCTTCAGGACGTTATCCAGAAGTATGCGGAGCGGCTCGAGACACCGTCCTTCCTGCCGCATATGACGGTACTATCTGGCGTGAAGGTGCAGGACAGCATTCGTCATTGTCGTGTGCACTGGCCATGTCGATTACACCATTTTTCCACTTATTGTAGGGATTAACGGCGGAGAAGGCGACAGTAAAGTTGACGGAACTAGCAGACTCGATGCATGTACTAGATGTGGAGATTGAGACGGTGACGCTCAAGGTTGGCGAAGGCTGATTTTAATTAGTGGTGGACTTGTCGCTGATGAGGCGTTGCTACTAGGATGAGCTCTACTTCCAGTGTGTCTTTGGGCTATTGAAGCTTACCAGCGAGCTCACTCATGCACACAATCGAGCCAAAGAGGTGATGGATCTGTGGATGACTATTGGGGATAAATCACTGACGGGGTTTGTGCCCTTGTAGATCTATGCGGTTGAGCGCAGCGACGAGTTCTTGCCCCATGTGAGGTAAGTGCCAACTATTGAAAACTCATCTTGAACCACCACGCGTTACGGGAGGGAGAGTACCAACCTGTTCGCTGACGAAGAGTGACCGCTGACGTGTGCAGTTTCATCTACGGCGATGTGACCAGCGAGGCGCGTGTCGAGCTGGCGAAAGAATTACGCCCGCAACTCGACGGCAGACGCATCAAGGTACGTGCTCGTAATTGTCGTCCACACCGAGCTCAGTCATTTGCCATGCTTTGATGTACACAGATGGAGAAGTTGCAACTATGGCGTACACTGGGGCCTGTCGAAACCTGGGAAATGGTAGCCGAGTTACCCCTGCGTCAGTAAGTCGCTGTGCTATCTAACCTTAACTGAAATCAGCACTGTTTGCAACCCACTCTTTGAGAGTGGCACTGCCAATACCATTTCAACCGATCCTACAGGATTGCAGAATGTCGGACACCGGCTGAACAAAATGCTGAGCCGGAATTGCTGGCTTTTGAGCTCCGACATGGGATGAAGAAGCAGTGGAACAGACAGCATTGCGTCTTGCCATCGCCTTCATTGGCCCCATGTCTATATGTCCGCAAGAGACATGGAATGCGCCGCGCGGCTTTACGAATTCGAACGCGACGTGTGGACCACGCTAGCTGCAAGCAAATCTCTTCTGGCAGCGAGAAAGCCGGTCGGGCACGCGCATTGTCGAGGAGGTTGCTCACCATCGAGAATGCAATCGTTCCTCTGTCTTCGAGGCGCTGGTTTGACATTCGCTTTACTGTACAATAATGACTGCCCGCCGACACGCTGGTATCGGCTACTGTCAGTTATTAATAGCGTACAATAATGACACATGAGGCACATTTCGAGACGTGGCTGTTACATGTCAGATCGCATGCCTTTGACAATGCATATCGTTTTCTGTCGTTTCACTGGAGAAATGTAACGCTACAACCTGTGAGACGGAGTCCCCCGTCTAAATTTATCTCGTGGTACGTTTTTAACCAAATCTCAGATTCACTATGACGACCATATTGTCATTTCCAGGTACTCCTCCACCTTTCGTTGTACTGTCAATGTTGCCATTTCCGGGGGCTATTTCACCGTATTTTAACTCGATTTTCCCTTCCTCAACCTTGTTTTGAGATGCCCCAGTCGCCAACTGTCCCTGCAGGCGAGAGAGACACGCAGTAACATTCGCATTCCGCGCGTGTCCATGACCATAAGCTAGCCACTGCCTATACTGAGCCGCAGTCCAAGCCTCGCCTCCACTTCCCTCGGTAAGTAACTTTTAGCCGTCGCCTTCCTCCCCTGTATGCGCGACGTCTGCAGTCTCTAAAACACCAGGCAAACGTGGCCAAGCGAAAGCGCCCCAAGGGGAGGACGACGTCCCCACCACAAACAATGGCCAAGACTCACACTCTCTCTGCCCCTCACAGCGCCGAGTCCGAGTCCGCCGCTACACGCGTCGTTCAGTCCAAAGTCAGCGCCACTTCCAGCCCCTCGAGACCCAAAGGCGACGTGGGAAAGCTCGTCTACTGCTTCTTACGCGAGTATCCGAGCCACGCGTCAGCCCCTGGAGGTTTCCCACTCGCTCGAGAGCCACAGCCCGAGCCACTCACAAGCTCATACGACCCAAGTCACCACTACAACGGCCTCGTTCGACGTCCTCAGCACCTTTCACTTCGTCCACGCCCTCGACGTCACATGCCTCGTCAAAAAGACACGAAACGCATTGACCCCACGCGGGCACGTCCCCAGGAGAACCAGGGGCAGATGCAGAACCTCATAATGTGTTTAAAGTCAGTGGTAGTCCAATCATAAGTCCACGATCGATCCGTCATTGTCTGGAGGAACCAGGCTATGACGGAGATGGAAAAGCCAGGAAAGCTTCCAATGGAGGCGTGGCACTCCCGAATCCTCCGCTTTCAGAAGAAGATGCACTCGTTGCAACGGCAGCTGCCAAGGTTGCGAAAGAGGCACAGAAAGCACTGGAAGCGGAACAAGCGGCAAATGCCACGTTACAGGGACTTTCAGGAGTGCAACTCGTGGTGTATCAATTGTTGGCGACACACACGCATACGTTGACGCAACTTGGAGTCGAGAGAGCCGAGTTCCCGAATACTAGGTTGTCACTAAAACAGGTCGAGACGATGCTGAGTCCCGTGGTTGCATTGTGTAATGCGCTGCGAGCAGATCACTTTGGCATTCATGTACCAACACCGGAGATTGCACTCACGATGAGCGACGTGCATTATTGGAAGTTGTGGGAGTCGGATACAATTGATATCGGCATCTTTTTCATGCCACCAAACAGCTCCATTCCGCTACATAATCATCCGGGCATGAGTGTCGTCACGAGAGTGTGAGTTGGTGGTTTGTCGGGATTGAAGACGACACAGAGATCTAATGGTTGCATGTTGTTGTTGAGCAGATTGTACGGTGCTGCTACTGTGACCTCGTATGATATCGTGTCCGACACAGAAGTTCAGAGACTGGAAGCGGGAGATGAAATTGTATACGAAGATGCTACATTCAGCTCAGAGTACGCACGCTACCTTTATGTGGACTAGCAGTGCAAATACTAATTATTTTCTGTTCTCCAGTGCTGTCAACCCAGAAAAAGGATCGGTATCATGGGCACGTGTGAGTCGGAAGGGACAGTTCGGACAGGAAACTACTACGTGGTTGGACCCTCGTCGATTTAATCTCCACAACATTCAAGCCAGCTCAAACATTGGTTGTGCGATGCTGGATATTATGGTTCCTCCTTATGACAAGTACGTTACAAAACCATGGCCTACTTGCGAGGTGAGATGCTTACTGTATCCGTTTGCTTTCTTGATGCAGTGCGAACCGTGATTGTCATCACTTCCAGATTTTGGAGGAGAAAATGGTGCGCAATGAGCGTCTCGTCAAAATGTTGGAGTCTATCAAGCCTGACAATCATATGGATCCCCCTACCTCGAATGGCACGGCAAATTCGTCGCCAGCATCGTCGTGAGCTAGTTTGCCCGACAATAAGCTCTCGGCGTACTCTGGGAAGAGATCGTATCTGGTTCAGTTTCCTGTATCTTCCGTGTCAGCGTCATTCAGCCGTGCTGCCAGCCTGGTAATGATGGCTGGATGCGCATCTTCTTGTCCAACCGTCGATGTCGTGCGCGTTTTGATAAGAAGTATTGGTGAAGGAGAATCAAGTAATGAACGACGCGATAGAAGTCGAGCAGCAGCAGATGAAAGCGAAGCAGGCGCGTCAGTCGAACGAATGTCCAAGGCGTATTGGTATAATTATTATTGGGTTTTGGTCTGGTTGGTGTTGCTTTCTTTTTCGTCCGACGCAGCGATGAACTGATAGTGAACAAGGAAGACGAGAGAGCCAGCCGAACCAGTAAACATGTGAAAAATGAAGCCTTGTGACGTTTTATTTTGTGCTGTTCATGTTACAGTTGCAGTCTATCAGGTCAAGTTGAAGCAGCGGTGAGCTCTTGGAAATAAGGGATTTCACACTTATACTTTTAGTTGAGTGCACTGCTGCAGTAGAGTTTGAACGACTCTATTGTAGAATCATAAATATACATGTGGGAAGGACTAGAGCTCAGTCGTCCCGCCATTTTCACTTGGAGGCGATTCCATGTCGGCAACATCGTCAAAAAGCACTGCTGGTTGACAACTCGCATTTACCACGAGCGTAGCCTTTGGTGAATACTTAAATGAACGGAACTTGGTGCGAAGTGGAGCGTCGTCAAGACCCATCGCGTTGATCACCTTCATCTGTAGCTTGTCGTCCATAAACCCCAAAAGTTTGCGCACACAGTAGATTGAGGAAGTATCTTCATCGCACTGGTCATGCATTCTGGCAACTCCACCGAAGTCATGGCGATACCATTCACACACACGCGGCAAGACGATAGTGTTCGAGTCCTCCTTCAGAAATATCCTTGAGCGCTACTGCGTTTCAGCAACGAGCGCAGAACGGCGTTCAATTGGTCGTGTACGCTTTCAGGTTCAAAGATCACGATCTCTTCGCTGCTCATGTGGTTCATAATTAACGCCAGGCTAAGACGAAAGTCTGGGTGAGCAATTCCGAAGTCCTGCAGTCGACATGCTGGTCCATTTGCCACCGTTATAACGCTGTTTACGCTCAAATGTGGTAGTTCGGCACGAGGCAAGCGTGCCCGAAGAATTACGTGCTCGATCTCCGCAAGCGACAAACTCACTTGCTCTCCCTCGGGCCCACGACTCAGGGCGTAGCACGTTCGCGTAAGGAAATGGTTCCATTGACCCTTTCCGCGAGGAAAACCTTGAGCGATCATCGCGTGCGCCAACACCGTGTGGTACAAATTCAGGTAGAAAGTCACCTGCTCTTCATGTGAGCCAGAGTCATGTAGAAGTTTCAAGTCCACTGCTCGTAGTGCGCTGGCATCATCTAAAAATGCCAGTACATCAGTCACCGAGAGCTGCTGAGCATTATTGAGAATGTGCACTGCGCGCATCAGCGTACGTTTCAATAGCTTCAGCGCGCCAGGAATGGTGTCAGTAGAAATCGTGTCCTCGTTGACTCGGTCACTGACGTCATCTGTCATCTGCGGCTTTTGCTGCTTCAGCTGTGGAAAAAGTAGGCGTGAGTTGAGTTCAACGCGGTTTGCAGGTCGAAGTGCAATGGAGGCAGCGAATCCGATGTACATTTCGCCCTGAAGTGCACGATCAAAATTGGTTTTGGCGTTGCAGTACTGCAAAATGCCTCTCACCCAAGAATCCCGTGTGGAACTCGTGCCAACACAAAGCACAATTTCCTCCGCGAACGTGCTAATTTGAAACGCAAATACTCCGTCGATGCTGCTGGCACAGTCACGATACGCAACACTTGAAGGCATCTGCACAGCTTTAGCACCGATGATGTGAGAGCATGGCACCTGCTTCTCAGCGCTTGAAGAGTACGATCGGTAAAACAGCAACGTATCCTTTGCGAGCAGTAGAACTTCTTGTCGTAGCAATTCAGCAGCGCAGTAGCGGTACACCACTCCTTCGAAAACGACGCCCATGTCTTCACGATCACGGCGGCTAAGATTCACGCCGATTCGAGATGGAGACAATTTAGTGCTGGAAGTATACGCTTCTTGGAGTCTCTGACGCTTCGTGAGACACTTGTACAGCAATGCCTGGGCTGCAATTAGGCGCTCTTCATCGAGATTCTTCTTTGTTCTCCATTACTGGTTCCGTCCAAAGTTTCGGTATCGCTTAGGCAATCACTGGAGTACGACGGAGGCGACGAAAGTGAAATAGACTCCCCAGCCAGTCTGTGCAGATGCTTCACCACGAGCTGTGCCTCGGTCGAGATTGTGCTGTAGCTACCAATACGTGAGCGACTGTGGAAGCGCAGCTTAGCTAGTTCTTCAGCTGCCTTGCCATTTTTCTGGCTATGACGCCCTTGCAGCAAGTTTCTCAGTTCATAACTGCTCACGATAGCAAGACGGTAACGGCATTGGGGCTGTGCCAGTTCGTCTCCATCAAGAATTTCATCGTCGTATTCACCAACTTTGTCCTTTACAGCAAACACGTAGTGCACACGGCGCACATCCGAAGCCACATCGACTTCCTCCATCCAGCAAAGGTAAGAAAACGTGAGCTGTCCAAGTCGTCGCGCATGCTCAATTCGCAAGAAAGCAGCGTGTTCCTGTTCTAGCACAGGATCGTCTTCTGTCAACGAACTAGCATCGCTCAACGTCGTGCTCATAGTGCTCATCTCTGAGCCCATGAGGCTCAATCCCGTCCCAGATACGTTCGACGCTCTGGCGCTACCTCTTCCAGCGTCTCTCATCGCCTCCTCCGTCATGACGTCAAAGTCATTACGAGAGTGGCTTCTGCACTTGTCAAATTTGACCTCAAACGAGAACAAATAGTCTTTATCCCGTTGGCGATGACTATCCGTCTCCACCGTCGCTCGCACTTGATACGCCACCAATCTCAATGGCAACGAGTCAAAAAAAAAAAATTGCCAAATCCATGGCATTCAGTCCACCTGGCAAGTTAGCAGTCTCCCACTCGTTAAATCCACATACATGGTATGAAAGTCGAACGTGTATGTACGTCCAAGTACATACTGTTCCTCTCCAAGTGATGTCTGTCTCCTCTTTATCCGCTGTGCCTCACTCTCTCCAAAGTCTCCGTGCCCAACACAGGCGGGATCTCTCCCTCTGGCGTCTCTACAAACTGGTCCACTGATTGATACAGTGGAAAAGCCACAGCTGGCAATTCCTCGGCATTCTCCGTGCTCCAAAGCTGAAACTCACGTGCCCACAAGACGACGGATGAGCCCCATAATGACGAGTGCAACACTGCGTGTGAAGA
>VOQZ01000503.1:0-61679 GCA_008079305.1 Phytophthora palmivora | reverse complement strand
AACTGAAGCCTCAAGACTCTGAAAACCAATCCTCAGACTTTGAAAACCAGGCGCTGAAATCGGAAATGTCGGCTCTCACAAGTCAGATGACCGTTTTCCAGAGGAACATTCCGGTTCCAACGTATATGGGTCCAGTCCTGGGGAGAAGTTCGTACATCGATGACATTGCACATGGAGCGCCGACTTGGGACCAACTCTGTGACGATTTAAACGCTCTGCTTTCAGACTTCGCTACTGAACATCTCTGTGAGTTTGCCTAAAGCGAATTTGGGAAGCTATCGATCCCGTATCTCTCCCATGAAATCAGCGCCGAAGGTCTGAGAGCGACGCCCAAGATCGTCAAAGGAGTCGAAGAACTGCCGTTCCCGTCCACGCTAAAGGGAGTTCAGAGTTTCATGGGAAGTCTCAATTACTACAACAAGTTTATTGAAGATTGCCGGTTATCGCTGCACCTTGTACGAGTTGACGGATGAACAGATCCGCTCTGGGAAGGATCTGACTTGTGCCAAAGAAGCATTTGAGCTCCTGAAACGCAAGATAGTTTCCACCCCACTTCTCAGACACCCGGACCGAACCAGACCATTTGTTATCATCCACATGCGAACCCTTGACTGCCTCGGCAGTTCTAGGGCAGGAGTACGATGGAGTGATTTATCCAGTCCGGTTCACGGGCCATGTTCTGAATGACGCAGAACTCAGGTATCATATTGCCGAAAAGGAGGTGATTGCGATTCTCAGAGTCTTGGAAAATTTCAGAGCGCTAGTGGAGTCAAGTCCAGTGATTGTGGTGTATACCAGATACTCTGTGCTGATGAGTGGTTGCTGACGTCGAATTCCACCAATGGAGACACGTGAAGTGGGGTCTGAAGTTGTCGCGCTGGGACTGGAAATTCGCTGGATCCAGCGCGATGAAGACGGACTCCCAGCCATACTCTATTGAGGGTAACCGGTTTGATAACGGTTATTAACCGTGACCGGTTAACCCGAACCGGTCCAATGCGACCCCACGTTGATTACGCCACCGTCGATTACGCCTACATGTAGGTACAAGATTGTAGGTACAAGATGGGGAAGCGACGTGGCGCTCTCTGATTGGCTGTAATAACTCAGTATCCAGAAAAGAAAAGTAGTGTGTATCCAGTAGGTCTAGAGATAGCAAGTAGTCTTGCGAGCTAAAGACCTCAATCAATCACTTTCGAATCTTCCTTCTTCCCTCAAGTGGTCTACTGTCCTCGCTCCGGTCAAGCTCCGAGTGGTGACCTCTCCTTCTCTTCGTCCAAGATCCATACCCTATCAGGTTATGAGCCAAAGCACCATGTCCTCTGCCCAAGACGTCTCCACCAAGGTCTCCATCGACAAGTTCAACGGCGACAACTACGCGACGTGGAACCGCTACATGCGTGGCATGTTCCTGACCAAGTCGGTGTGGCATGTCGTGAACCGTGAGACGACTCCGACCTTCGCGGACACTCGGGCCAAGGACGACTACGTCAAGTCGAGCAACATCGCGTTCGGACTGATGCTGCTCCAATGGACGCGGACTACCATCACGTGGTGGACAACTGCGAGGAAGCGTGGGTGGCGTGGTCGCGCCTGAGGACGCTGTAGGAGGATCGCAGAAGGCTGGTCGCATCTACCTGAAGCGACAGCTCTTCAGCATGGAGATGGCGGAAGGCGGCAATGTGCTTCATCATTGCAATGAAGTTCTCAACATCAGCGCCAAGCTCAGCAGCATCGGCGCCAAGATGGAGGACGAGGACGTGGCGATCTGTTTGCTGCGCAGTCTCCCCAAGAGCTACGAGAACGTCGTGCTAAACTTGGAGATGAGCAACGCAGAGCTGCGATCGCAAGACGTTGTGAAGGTGCTCACGAACGAGCACATCAAGAGGCAAGGCGAGAAGACGGCGACGGTGAAGATGGAGAACGCGGCCAAGGCGTTCAACACCGACCGCGAATCTCGTCAATGCACGTACTGTGGGAAATTGGGGAACGTGATTGACAAGTGCTGGACCAAGCAGAAGGATGAGAATCGGGGCCCAAGACGCGGCGGCAACAACAATGGCCGTGGACGCGGGGCCAACAACATCCAATGGAGAAACGGCAGTGACGGCTATGACTACGACTACGACTACGATCGAGTGGCGTTTGCAGTTTCCCTGGAGTGTGGAATTTCGACGGGCAAGAATGTGTCCGGGATGTGGGCGGTCGACAGCGGCGCAACGCACCACATCTGCAACGACAAGGCCAAGTTCACCACGCTGAATGAGAAGATGAAGGTGAACTTTCGGTGGCTGACGGCAACAAGGCCGCGATCAAGGGGTGTGGGGACATCGTGCAACGAGTGGTTCTACCCAACGGCGACGAGCACGACATCGAGATCAAGGACGCGCTGTATGTGCCGAGCATGAGCAAGAATCTTCTGTCAGTGCCACAGATCAACAAGAGTGGCAAGTTTCAAGTGGTGTTCGACGGCAACAAGATGCACGTTTGCGCGCAAGGGCTCGAAGCAAGTGGTGGCAACGGCGGATCTCGTGGACGGACTCTACTGGCTTCATACGCCTCAGCGATCGGCGAATGCGGTGACAGGAGGAAAGACTGTCGACCTACACGCGCGAATGGTCACGCTCCGGTTGAGGTACTTCGCAAGATGGTCAACAACAACATGATCAAGGACGCGAAGGTACCCTCGAAGTCGAGTGGATCAAGTATGTGTCGCGGTTGCCAACAAGGAAAGATGGTCCAAAAACCATTCCGAGCAACCCGAACAAAACCAAGTACAAGCCATTCGAGTTCCTCCACTTCGACATTTGTGGACCCATGGAGGAAGAGTCGCTGGGTGGCAGCCGTTACTTACTGATCATCACGGATGAAGCAAGTAGCTGCATGTCGGGATTCTGTCTGCGAGCCAAATCGGAAAGTGAAGGCTGTCTGCGCAAGTTCATCACCAAGGTGGAGAGGCAATTCGATGCCAAGGTGAAATTCGTGCGGCATGACGGAGCCAAGGAGTTCGCGACAAACTCGCTCAGGCTTTTTACGAAGATCACGGCATCGAAGTCCAGCCTACAGTTCGGTATGCGCACCAGACCAATGCGACTGCTGAGCGCGCCAACCGAACAATCGTGACTATTGGCCGCAGCATGCTCCACTACGCTGGCTTGGACAAGTGTTTCTGGGCTGAGGCGGCGATGACGGCCATCTACATCAAGAATCGCCTGCCGTCTCCGAAGTCGCCCGACAAAACTCCGTTCGAGATCGTGTACAAGTCCAAACCGAGTGTGAAGCACATGCGGATCTTCGGCTGCGGACGTTCATTTTGACGCCAAGGGAGAAGCGACTCAAGTGGGATCCCAAGGCTCGTGAAGGTATTTTCTGGGTTATGAAGAAGTGTCGAAGGCGTATCGAGTTTATGACATCGAGGCGGGGAAGGTGGTAATCAGTCGCGATGTCAACTTCGATGAATCGACCTTTGGACTTGCACAGCCGATTTCCGACGAAGATGTCGATGATACTGCGCTGGGCTTTGCCTCTCTCGACATTGATGATAATGGCCCTCCGCAAACGGACTACAAGCAGGCGGGGAAGCGCAAGAGTCGTTCAAGTGACGAAGATGACGTTGGAAGAAGGTCTCGCACCGTCCGCCACCGAGTTGGACTGGAGGAAGCAAGTGCGCCGAATCGAGTGAACCCTGACGAAGAAGAAAAATCTGGTGACCAAGATGACGAGTCGACACCTTCTGTGTTTTGGCGTGCAAGTGCTAACGCAGTCGAAGCAACTGTGGATTTATCAGAGCCATCGACATTCCAAGAAGCCGTAAATGGCCCGGACCAAGTGCACTGGCGCAAGGCATTCGTGCCGAGCTCAAGTCGATGCGACTTCGTGGTGTGTTTCGTGCTGCCAAGTTGCCCAACGGACAACGCGCCATTGGCACCAAGTGGGTGTTCAAGATCAAGCGCAAAGCGGACGGATCCATCGAGAAGTACAAGGCACGCCTCGTGGCCAAGGGTTTCAAGCAGAAGTATGGCATCGACTACACGGAGACGTTCTCACCCGTGGTCAAGTACGTGACACTGCGGATGGTGATTGCTCTAGCCAAGTACTTTGGTTGGCCCCTCGATCAACTGGACGTGGTGACTGCATTCCTGTACGGTGGTGATGAAGGAGCTGGTGTTCTGCGTGGTTCCAGAAGGCGTCGAGCTGGATGGCGATTTCGACTGCCTGGAATTGGTGAAGGCCATCTACGGTCTTAAACAAGCTTCACGCGTATGGAACGAGACGTTTGACGAGTTCGTGTGCTCTATCGGTTTTCAAGTCTCTGCCTTCGGCCCGTGTCTCTACATCAAGGTTGTCGATGGTACTGTGTGCTCGTGCTGGTCTACGTGGACGACGTGTTGGTGACCGGAAGTTCAGCCGAACTGATAGCACGCACCAAGAGTGACCTTAAGACACGATTCGAGATGACCGACAGCGGCAAGTGTGCGTTCGTGTTGGGGATTGAGTTGGTGGATGGTCCGGACGGTAGCGTGACGATGTGCCAACGACGCTACGTGGACGACATCCTGAAACGCTTCGGTATGGATGAGTGCAAGGCTGTGGTGAGTCCGGTGGACATGAGTACTCGACTTGCAAGCGACGCAGCGACCAAGGTGAATGCTCCGTTTCGCGAAGCAGTTGGTGCTCTCATGCACTTGATGACTGCCACTCGCCCAGACATTGCTTTTGCAGTTGGGTATGTGTCGCGCTTCATGGAGAACCCCCAAGAAGAACACTGGGTTGCGGTCAAGCGCATTTCGCTACCTGCAAGGCACCAAGTCGCATGGAATCTGTTTCAAGCCAGGTGACAAGGTCGACTTTCGTGGATATTCGGACGCGGACTGGGCTGGTGACCTCGCGGACCGCAAGTCGACTTCAGGCTACACGTTCATGCTCATGGGTGCACCAGTGAGCTGGGGAAGCAAGAAGCAGTCAAGTGTTTCGCTGTCTACGAGCGAGGCGGAATACATCGCGCTCAGTCTGGCGATCCAAGAAGGCAAGTGGATTCATCGCCTGCTGTGCGAGATTTTGGTGGCCGCTAACGAGACTGGACCCGAGCTCAAGATCCGCGAAGACAATCAGTCGTGTATCAAGATGACCAAGAACCCAGTGAACCACGGTCGCGCCAAGCACATCGACATCAAGTACCATCATATCCGCGACGAGGTCAAGCGTGGTGAAGTGAAGCTTGAGTATTGCGAGACTTCTGTGATGCTGGCGGACATCATGACGAAGGCGCTCCCGGGACCTCGCCACATGGATCTGACGACTGCTCTCGGCATTCATGGGACTTCGCATTGAGAGGGCGTATTGAGGGTAACCGGTTTGATAACGGTTATTAACCGTGAACCGGTTAACCCGAACCGGTCCAATGCGACCCCACGTTGATTACGCCATCAGTGATTACGCCACCGTCGATTACGCTACATGTAGGTACAAGATTGTAGGTAAAGATGGGGAAGCGACGTGGCGCTCTCTGATTGGCTGTAGTAACTCAGTATCCAGAAAAGAATCAAGTAGTGTGTATCCAGTAGGTCTAGAGATAGCAAGTAGTCTTGCGAGCTAAGGACCTCAATCAATCACTTTCGAATCTTCCTTCTTCCCCTCAAGTGGTCTACTGTCCTCGCTCCGGTCAAGCTCGAGTGGTGACTCTCCCTTCTCTTCGTCCAAGATCCATACCCTTTATCATACTCGGCGCAGGCATCACACCCCGAGAACATCTAGACGAGGTCTCTGAAAATCTGATTCCAGCCAAGGGGCGAGTCAAACAGCCAGCTCCTGTCAGTGTGGAAATGCTGGAAGGATTATCAGGGCCATGTCCTGAGTTTCGATGGTGCAGCAAAGACGTCTACTCGTCTGGGGAGTTGTGGATGTATACTCTGGAAACTCCCTGGGTGGGATGTCTTGGAAGCCCGAGGATTCCCCTGAAGGACGTCACTGTGAATGATTCGGAGTATTATGGTCTGAATTACGGTCTGAGGATGGCGTTGGAACATGGAATACATGAGCTAGTGGTTGTTGGAGACTCACGTATCGCAATACAACAGGCTCAGGGACTGATTAACTGCAACCAACCTAATTTGCAGCGGAGGCTGGCAGAGTTTGAATCTCTGAAACCAAATTCCAGACCCTGAAATTAGTACATGTGAAACGCGAGTTCAACCAAGCAGCAGATTACTTAACTTCGAAGACTCTGGCACTTGGGGAAGCTTGCAGGTACAGACGCTGACGAGTTCACTCATCTACAACTAGTGTCTAAAGTCAAGAGAAATTAATGAAACCCTGCCCAGCTCCAAATGCGGGAGTTCAGGAGTCCGAAGTACCAGACGCTGAAAACCACGTTGTGACACCAGAGTCTGATGGAATCCCTGGCCCAGAATCCGCACCTCTGCCACGATCAGCTAAAGTCTTGATTGCCGTGACCCGTGCCCAAGTTCCGAATAACACTGATCCGCCTGAGGACGACGATATGAGCGTGAACCCTGGGGCCTTTGGAGTTCCAGGCAGAACGTTGGCGGCGAGTCAAGGCGCATCAGAGCCACGACCCCTTTGGTTGAGCTCATGAAGTTTCTGAAAAGTGACGTGGGAGATCTACCACGGCCCCGAGTCAGGAAACTAGCAAGGGTCGCTGAGGACTTCATCTTGGATTCCAGAGACGTGCTATATCGTCTAAGTCGTGCTACCCGAGAGTGGCCTCGAGACAACGTCGATGAATCAGACTGGTCGTCCCCAGAGATTTGCACTCAGACTTGCTGCATTATGCCCACGAAGACTATCAAGGTGGACATCAGGGAATCAAGAGAACGTTCGAGAAACTGAGTTCAGAGTTCTACTGGTTGGGTATGTACGCGATGTGGAAAGATTCGTGAAGGAGTGTGTGGACTGCGCTAGCGGCAAGGGGCGACCTCCAAATCCTGGACCGTCACCTGGGAATATTGAACCCAGCAGACCGTTTGAGGTTGTGTCCATGGATTTGTGACGCATATGCCGAAGTCAGCACGTGGCAACACTTCCTTTTGCTCTTCCAAGACATGTTTTCAGGGTACGTGATGTGTAAGCCGATGAGTATCACCACGGCTCAAGACGTGGCGGAAGCCTATGAAGAACGTGTCTTCAGAAACTTCGGAGCCAGTTCTCTGATTCGTCATGACCAGGATCCCCGTTTTATGAGTGAGGTGTTCAAGTGTTTCAGGGAACTCCTGGGTAGCAGACAACGAGCTACTCTAGGATACCGACCACAAGCTAACGGACAACAGGAACGGTCGGTGCAAACTGTGGTGCGCGCGATCAAGGCGTATATCTCTGGAGCTGATCAAAGCGATTGGGATGATCATGCCGAGCGTCTGATGTTCGCCCTGAACACGTCGTTCGATGCCACCGTCGGGAAAACGCCTTTTTATTGGTGCATGGTTGGGATGCTCTCGGAACTGTGTCCGCCATGCTAGGACCCAAGCCGTCGACGACTCAGGAACGAACCGCCTACGAATGGAGGAAGAAGATGCAACGAGACTACAGTTATGCTGTGGCATGTGCCGAAGATCTCCAGAAGAAAGCGAAACGCGACCGGTCTGAAGAACAAACCAGAAAGTGGAACGAGTTATCAGAGCGTCTGAAATCAGTTTTGCTATAGGTGATGCCGTATGGCTTTATATCCCTAAAGTACAAACGGGGGTAAGCCGGAAGCTAGCTCACATGTGGCATGGTCCTTTCAGAATCGATGAGATGTTGGATGACTTCCGCGTACGACTCAAGGTTGAAGATACTGGTTATCGTGTGAATCCCTGGGTGCATGCGAGCCGTCTGAAAACCAGAGCCCTGTTCCCCAGGCGACCAACGATAGAGCTCGAGATTCCAGACGATGACTTTGATGCCGCTTTGCTACCTGAAGATAGTGGGAACCTGACGCTGAGAATGATGAGTATGAAGTGGAGAGAAGATTTTGGATACTCGTTGGGGTAACGTACCAGAACGTCTAAACGTCTCCGTGAATATCTCGTTAAATGGAAGGGTTACGATGAAACTGAGTGGCTACCGTTATCGAAGTTGAATTGCGGCGCATTACTTACGAGTTCAAACAGAGTGCACGAGCACGAGCTCGTTTCCAGGCAATGCAAGCTGGGGACGATCACCCCAGAGTCTAAACAACTCTGAAAACGCATCTGGAAGTCTGATATCTTCAGAGAGTGCTGAGACTGGATTACGTGAGGTAGACTTCGGTGAAGGGTCACCTGAGCCACCCGAGCTCGCGTTGCCACCAGGGAGATCCCTGGCATGACCTTCGACCTGGGGAGTTCCAGACCCAGTGTATGGGCTGGGGCGCTTGAGCTGCCGCCAGGTAACGTGGCCGAGCCGACGTCACCACCCTGCGCCGTGTTGATAGTTGCCGTAGCGGGACCTGTGCTGTGGCGTAGCCTGCCGTACCACTCGATGAGGCGTTCGTGCTTAAAGACGTGCTTGTTTCCTCCGACATATGAGTTAGAAGTGGATTGGAATATGACCGCGTTGGGCGAGCCAAGTTCAAATTCTGAGTCTGAGAGAAGAATCAGACTGGAAAACAGGGCGCCAGAGGCTCTGAAAACCAGGCAAATGACAAAGGGTTGCTGCTACACTACGCTCTAAAAACCGTTCATCAGAATGTCTGATAGACCTGGTCATGATACACAGCTTGGAGAAAGTTCCGCACTGACGGATCGTGACCAGGAGGGGCGGTTGACATGATGCTATTCCGATTTTCGAGCGACAGGTGGATATTACGTTGCGATGTGATTGGTTATAATATGGGTTATGAAAGAGGGGGAACCTGGGACACGGCTGCACCGTGCGACATCTGTGGAGGAAGATTTAGATGAACCTTCGCCTGACAATGTATAAAGGGCCCAATGGGCCAGAAGTGTACTTCAGAGTGTGCACAACTCTGAAGGTCAAATGCACTCTGTTGGTCACGGACTTTCCCCGACGATGAGTGCCTAATTCCTGGCGGAAAGTTGATAAAGGGTATGGATCTTGGACGAAGAGAAGGGAGAGTCACCACTCGGAGCTTGACCGGAGCGAGGACAGTAGACCACTTGAGGGAAGAAGGAAGATTCGAAGTGATTGATTGAGGTCTTTAGCTCGCAAGACTACTTGCTATCTCTAAACTACTGGATACACACTACTTGATTCTTTTCTGGATACTGAGTTACTACAGCCAATCAGAGAGCGCACGTCGTTCCCCATCTTGTACCTACAATCCTGTACCTACATGTAGCGTAATCGACGGTGGCGTAATCACTGATGGCGTAATCAACGTGGGGGTCGCATTGGACCGGTTCGGGTTAAGCGGTTTACGGTTAATAACCGTTATCAAACCGGTTACCCTCAATACGCCCTCTCAATGCGAAGTCCCATGAATGCCGAGAGCAGTCGTCAGATCCATGTGGCGAGGTCCCGGGAGCGCCTTCGTCATGATGTCCGCCAGCATCACAGAAGTCTCGCAATACTCAAGCTTCACTTCACCACGCTTGACCTCGTCGCGGATATGATGGTACTTGATGTCGATGTGCTTGGCGCGACCGTGGTTCACTGGGTTCTTGGTCATCTTGATACACGACTGATTGTCTTCGCGGATCTTGAGCTCGGGTCCAGTCTCGTTAGCGGCCACCAAAATCTCGCACAGCAGGCGATGAATCCACTTGCCTTCTTGGATCGCCAGACTGAGCGCAATGTATTCCGCCTCGCTCGTAGACAGCGAAACACTTGACTGCTTCTTGCTTCCCCAGCTCACTGGTGCACCCATCAGCATGAACGTGTAGCCTGAAGTCGACTTGCGGTCCGCGAGGTCTCCAGCCCAATCCGCGTCCGAATATCCACGAAAGTCGACCTTGTCACCTGGCTTGAAACAGATTCCATGCGACTTGGTGCCTTGCAGGTAGCGAAAGATGCGCTTGACCGCAACCCAGTGTTCTTCTTGGGGGTTCTCCATGAAGCGCGACACATACCCAACTGCAAAAGCAATGTCTGGGCGAGTGGCAGTCATCAAGTGCATGAGAGCACCAACTGCTTCGCGAAACGGAGCATTCACCTTGGTCGCTGCGTCGCTTGGAACAAGTCGAGTACTCATGTCCACCGGACTCACCACAACCTTGCACTCATCCATACCGAAGCGTTTCAGGATGTCGTCCACGTAGCGTCGTTGGCACATCGTCACGCTACCGTCCGGACCATCCACCAACTCAATCCCCAACACGAACGCACACTTGCCGCTGTCGGTCATCTCGAATCGTGTCTTAAGGTCACTCTTGGTGCGTGCTATCAGTTCGGCTGAACTTCCGGTCACCAACACGTCGTCCACGTAGACCAGCACGAGCACACAGTGGCCATCGACAACCTTGATGTAGAGACACGGGCCGAAGGCAGAGACTTGAAAACCGATAGAGCACACGAACTCGTCAAACGTCTCGTTCCATACGCGTGAAGCTTGTTTGAGACCGTAGATGGCCTTCACCAATTCCAGGCAGTCGAAATCGCCATCCAGCTCGACGCCTTCTGGAACCACGCAGAACACCAGCTCCTTCATCACACCGTACAGGAATGCAGTCACCACGTCCAGTTGATCGAGGGGCCAACCAAAGTACTTGGCTAGAGCGATCACCATGCGCAGCGTCACGTACTTGACCACGGGTGAGAACGTCTCGGTGTAGTCGATGCCATACTTCTGCTTGAAACCCTTGGCCACGAGGCGCGCCTTGTACTTCTCGATGGATCCGTCCGCTTTGCGCTTGATCTTGAACACCCACTTGGTGCCAATGGCGCGTTGTCCGTTGGGCAACTTGGCAGCACGAAACACGCCACGAAGTCGCATCGACTTGAGCTCGGCACGAATTGCCTTGCGCCAGTGCACTTGGTCCGGGCCATTTACGGCTTCTTGGAATGTCGATGGCTCTGATAAATCCACAGTTGCTTCGACTGCGTTAGCACTTGCACGCCGAAACACAGGAGGTGTCGACTCGTCATCTTGGTCACCAGATTTTTCTTCTTCGTCAGGGTTCACTCGATTCGGCGCACTTGCTTCCTCCAGTCCAACTCGGTGGCGGACGGTGCGAGACCTTCTTCCAACGTCATCTTCGTCACTTGAACGACTCTTGCGCTTCCCGCCTGCTTGTAGTCCGTTTGCGGAGGGCCATTATCATCAATGTCGAGAGAGGCAAAGTCCAGCGCAGTATCATCGACATCTTCGTCGGAAATCGGCTGTGCAAGTCCAAAGGTCGATTCATCGAAGTTGACATCGCGACTGATTACCACCTTCCCCGCCTCGATGTCATAAACTCGATACGCCTTCGACACTTCTTCATAACCCAAGAAAATACCTTCACGAGCCTTGGGTCCCACTTGAGTCGCTTCTCCCTTGGCGTCAAAATGAACGTCCGGCAGCCGAAGATCCGCATGTGCTTCACACTCGGTTTGGACTTGTACACGATCTCGAACGGAGTTTTGTCGGGCGACTTCGGAGACGGCAGACGATTCTTGATGTAGATGGCCGTCATCGCCGCCTCAGCCCAGAAACACTTGTCCAAGCCAGCGTAGTGGAGCATGCTGCGGCCAATAGTCACGATTGTTCGGTTGGCGCGCTCAGCAGTCGCATTGGTCTGGTGCGCATACCGAACCGTAGGCTGGACTTCGATGCCGTGATCTTCGTAAAAAGCCTTGAGCGAGTTGGTCGCGAACTCCTTGGCTCCGTCATGCCGCACGAATTTCACCTTGGCATCGAATTGCCTCTCCACCTTGGTGATGAACTTGCGCAGATTGCCTTCGCTCTCCGACTTGGCACGCAGACAGAATCCCGACATGCAGCCACTTGCTTCATCCGTGATGAGAGTAAGTAACGGCTGCCACCCAGCGACTCTTCCTCCATGGGTCCACAAATGTCGAAGTGGAGGAACTCGAATGGCTTGTACTTGGTTTTGTTCGGGTTGCTCGGGAATGGTTTTTGGACCATCTTTCCTTGTTGGCAACCGCGACACATACTTGATCCACTCGACTTCGAGGGTACCTTCGCGTCCTTGATCATGTTGTTGTTGACCATCTTGCGAAGTACCTCAACCGGAGCGTGACCCATTCGCGCGTGTAGGTCGACAGTCTTTCCTCCTGTCACCGCATTCGCTGATCGCTGAGGCGTATGAAGCCAGTAGAGTCCGTCCACGAGATCCGCCGTTGCCACGACTTGCTTCGAGCCCTTGCGCGAAACGTGCATCTTGTCGCCGTCGAACACCACTTGGAACTTGCCTCTCTTGTTGATCTGTGGCACTGACAGAAGATTCTTGCTCATGCTCGGCACATACAGCGCGTCCTTGATCTCGATGTCGTGCTCGTCGCCGTTGGGTAGAACCACTCGTTGCACGATGGTCCCCACACCCTTGATCGCGGCCTTGTTGCCGTCAGCCACCGAAAGTTCACCTTCATCTTGCTCATTCAGCGTGGTGAACTTGGCCTTGTCGTTGCAGATGTGGTGCGTTGCGCCGCTGTCGACCGCCCACATCCCGGACACATTCTTGCCCGTCGAAATTCCACACTCCAGGGAAACTGCAAACGCCACTCGATCGTAGTCGTAGTCGTAGTCATAGCCGTCACTGCCGTTTCTCCATTGGATGTTGTTGGCCCCGCGTCCACGGCCATTGTTGTTGCCGCCGCGTCTTGGGCCCCGATTCTCATCCTTCTGCTTGGTCCAGCACTTGTCAATCACGTTCCCCAATTTCCCACAGTACGTGCATTGACGAGATTCGCGGTCGGTGTTGAACGCCTTGGCCGCGTTCTCCATCTTCACCGTCGCCGTCTTCTCGCCTTGCCTCTTGATGTGCTCGTTCGTGAGCACCTTCACAACGTCTTGCGATCGCAGCTCTGCGTTGCTCATCTCCAAGTTTAGCACGACGTTCTCGTAGCTCTTGGGAGACTGCGCAGCAAACAGATCGCCACGTCCTCGTCCTCCATCTTGGCGCCGATGCTGCTGAGCTTGGCGCTGATGTTGAGAACTTCATTGCAATGATGAAGCACATTGCCGCCTTCCGCCATCTCCATGCTGAAGAGCTGTCGCTTCAGGTAGATGCGACCAGCCTTCTGCGATCCTCCGTACAGCGTCTTCAGGCGCGACCACGCCACCCACGCTTCCTCGCAGTTGTCCACCACGTGATGGTAGTCCGCGTCCATGTGGAGCAGCATCAGTCCGAACGCGATGTTGCTCGACTTGACGTAGTCGTCCTTGGCCCGAGTGTCCGCGAAGGTCGGAGTCGTCTCACGGTTCACGACATGCCACACCGACTTGGTCAGGAACATGCCACGCATGTAGCGGTTCCACGTCGCGTAGTTGTCGCCGTTGAACTTGTCGATGGAGACCTTGGTGGAGACGTCTTGGGCAGAGGACATGGTGCTTGGGCTCATAACCTGATAAAGGGTATGGATCTTGGACGAAGAGAAGGGAGAGTCACCACTCGGAGCTTGACCGGAGCGAGGACAGTAGACCACTTGAGGGGAAGAAGGAAGATTCGAAAGTGATTGATTGAGGTCTTTAGCTCGCAAGACTACTTGCTATCTCTAAACCTACTGGATACACACTACTTGATTCTTTTCTGGATACTGAGTTACTACAGCCAATCAGAGAGCGCCACGTCGCTTCCCCATCTTGTACCTACAATCCTGTACCTACATGTAGCGTAATCGACGGTGGCGTAATCACTGATGGCGTAATCAACGTGGGGTCGCATTGGACCGGTTCGGGTTAACCGGTTCACGGTTAATAACCGTTATCAAACCGGTTACCCTCAATACGCCCTCTCAATGCGAAGTCCCATGAATGCCGAGAGCAGTCGTTAGATCCATGTGGCGAGGTCCCGGGAGCGCCTTCGTCATGATGTCCGCCAGCATCACAGAAGTCTCGCAATACTCAAGCTTCACTTCACCACGCTTGACCTCGTCGCGGATATGATGGTACTTGATGTCGATGTGCTTGGCGCGACCGTGGTTCACTGGGTTCTTGGTCATCTTGATACACGACTGATTGTCTTCGCGGATCTTGAGCTCGGGTCCAGTCTCGTTAGCGGCCACCAAAATCTCGCACAGCAGGCGATGAATCCACTTGCCTTCTTGGATCGCCAGACTGAGCGCGATGTATTCCGCCTCGCTCGTAGACAGCGAAACACTTGACTGCTTCTTGCTTCCCCAGCTCACTGGTGCACCCATCAGCATGAACGTGTAGCCTGAAGTCGACTTGCGGTCCGCGAGGTCTCCAGCCCAATCCGCGTCCGAATATCCACGAAAGTCGACCTTGTCACCTGGCTTGAAACAGATTCCATGCGACTTGGTGCCTTGCAGGTAGCGAAAGATGCGCTTGACCGCAACCCAGTGTTCTTCTTGGGGGTTCTCCATGAAGCGCGACACATACCCAACTGCAAAAGCAATGTCTGGGCGAGTGGCAGTCATCAAGTGCATGAGAGCACCAACTGCTTCGCGAAACGGAGCATTCACCTTGGTCGCTGCGTCGCTTGGAACAAGTCGAGTACTCATGTCCACCGGACTCACCACAACCTTGCACTCATCCATACCGAAGCGTTTCAGGATGTCGTCCACGTAGCGTCGTTGGCACATCGTCACGCTACCGTCCGGACCATCCACCAACTCAATCCCCAACACGAACGCACACTTGCCGCTGTCGGTCATCTCGAATCGTGTCTTAAGGTCACTCTTGGTGCGTGCTATCAGTTCGGCTGAACTTCCGGTCACCAACACGTCGTCCACGTAGACCAGCACGAGCACACAGTGACCATCGACAACCTTGATGTAGAGACACGGGCCGAAGGCAGAGACTTGAAAACCGATAGAGCACACGAACTCGTCAAACGTCTCGTTCCATACGCGTGAAGCTTGTTTAAGACCGTAGATGGCCTTCACCAATTCCAGGCAGTCGAAATCGCCATCCAGCTCGACGCCTTCTGGAACCACGCAGAACACCAGCTCCTTCATCACACCGTACAGGAATGCAGTCACCACGTCCAGTTGATCGAGGGGCCAACCAAAGTACTTGGCTAGAGCGATCACCATGCGCAGCGTCACGTACTTGACCACGGGTGAGAACGTCTCGGTGTAGTCGATGCCATACTTCTGCTTGAAACCCTTGGCCACGAGGCGCGCCTTGTACTTCTCGATGGATCCGTCCGCTTTGCGCTTGATCTTGAACACCCACTTGGTGCCAATGGCGCGTTGTCCGTTGGGCAACTTGGCAGCACGAAACACGCCACGAAGTCGCATCGACTTGAGCTCGGCACGAATTGCCTTGCGCCAGTGCACTTGGTCCGGGCCATTTACGGCTTCTTGGAATGTCGATGGCTCTGATAAATCCACAGTTGCTTCGACTGCGTTAGCACTTGCACGCCAAAACACAGAAGGTGTCGACTCGTCATCTTGGTCACCAGATTTTTCTTCTTCGTCAGGGTTCACTCGATTCGGCGCACTTGCTTCCTCCAGTCCAACTCGGTGGCGGACGGTGCGAGACCTTCTTCCAACGTCATCTTCGTCACTTGAACGACTCTTGCGCTTCCCCGCCTGCTTGTAGTCCGTTTGCGGAGGGCCATTATCATCAATGTCGAGAGAGGCAAAGCCCAGCGCAGTATCATCGACATCTTCGTCGGAAATCGGCTGTGCAAGTCCAAAGGTCGATTCATCGAAGTTGACATCGCGACTGATTACCACCTTCCCCGCCTCGATGTCATAAACTCGATACGCCTTCGACACTTCTTCATAACCCAAGAAAATACCTTCACGAGCCTTGGGATCCCACTTGAGTCGCTTCTCCCTTGGCGTCAAAATGAACGTCCGGCAGCCGAAGATCCGCATGTGCTTCACACTCGGTTTGGACTTGTACACGATCTCGAACGGAGTTTTGTCGGGCGACTTCGGAGACGGCAGACGATTCTTGATGTAGATGGCCGTCATCGCCGCCTCAGCCCAGAAACACTTGTCCAAGCCAGCGTAGTGGAGCATGCTGCGGCCAATAGTCACGATTGTTCGGTTGGCGCGCTCAGCAGTCGCATTGGTCTGGTGCGCATACCGAACTGTAGGCTGGACTTCGATGCCGTGATCTTCGTAAAAAGCCTTGAGCGAGTTGGTCGCGAACTCCTTGGCTCCGTCATGCCGCACGAATTTCACCTTGGCATCGAATTGCCTCTCCACCTTGGTGATGAACTTGCGCAGACAGCCTTCACTTTCCGATTTGGCTCGCAGACAGAATCCCGACATGCAGCTACTTGCTTCGTCCGTGATGAGCAGTAAGTAACGGCTGCCACCCAGCGACTCTTCCTCCATGGGTCCACAAATGTCGAAGTGGAGGAACTCGAATGGCTTGTACTTGGTTTTGTTCGGGTTGCTCGGGAATGGTTTTTGGACCATCTTTCCTTGTTGGCAACCGCGACACATACTTGATCCACTCGACTTCGAGGGTACCTTCGCGTCCTTGATCATGTTGTTGTTGACCATCTTGCGAAGTACCTCAACCGGAGCGTGACCCATTCGCGCGTGTAGGTCGACAGTCTTTCCTCCTGTCACCGCATTCGCCGATCGCTGAGGCGTATGAAGCCAGTAGAGTCCGTCCACGAGATCCGCCGTTGCCACGACTTGCTTCGAGCCCTTGCGCGAAACGTGCATCTTGTCGCCGTCGAACACCACTTGGAACTTGCCTCTCTTGTTGATCTGTGGCACTGACAGAAGATTCTTGCTCATGCTCGGCACATACAGCGCGTCCTTGATCTCGATGTCGTGCTCGTCGCCGTTGGGTAGAACCACTCGTTGCACGATGGTCCCCACACCCTTGATCGCGGCCTTGTTGCCGTCAGCCACCGAAAGTTCACCTTCATCTTGCTCATTCAGCGTGGTGAACTTGGCCTTGTCGTTGCAGATGTGGTGCGTTGCGCCGCTGTCGACCGCCCACATCCCGGACACATTCTTGCCCGTCGAAATTCCACACTCCAGGGAAACTGCAAACGCCACTCGATCGTAGTCGTAGTCGTAGTCATAGCCGTCACTGCCGTTTCTCCATTGGATGTTGTTGGCCCCGCGTCCACGGCCATTGTTGTTGCCGCCGCGTCTTGGGCCCCGATTCTCATCCTTCTGCTTGGTCCAGCACTTGTCAATCACGTTCCCCAATTTCCCACAGTACGTGCATTGACGAGATTCGCGGTCGGTGTTGAACGCCTTGGCCGCGTTCTCCATCTTCACCGTCGCCGTCTTCTCGCCTTGCCTCTTGATGTGCTCGTTCGTGAGCACCTTCACAACGTCTTGCGATCGCAGCTCTGCGTTGCTCATCTCCAAGTTTAGCACGACGTTCTCGTAGCTCTTGGGGAGACTGCGCAGCAAACAGATCGCCACGTCCTCGTCCTCCATCTTGGCGCCGATGCTGCTGAGCTTGGCGCTGATGTTGAGAACTTCATTGCAATGATGAAGCACATTGCCGCCTTCCGCCATCTCCATGCTGAAGAGCTGTCGCTTCAGGTAGATGCGACCAGCCTTCTGCGATCCTCCGTACAGCGTCCTCAGGCGCGACCACGCCACCCACGCTTCCTCGCAGTTGTCCACCACGTGATGGTAGTCCGCGTCCATGTGGAGCAGCATCAGTCCGAACGCGATGTTGCTCGACTTGACGTAGTCGTCCTTGGCCCGAGTGTCCGCGAAGGTCGGAGTCGTCTCACGGTTCACGACATGCCACACCGACTTGGTCAGGAACATGCCACGCATGTAGCGGTTCCACGTCGCGTAGTTGTCGCCGTTGAACTTGTCGATGGAGACCTTGGTGGAGACGTCTTGGGCAGAGGACATGGTGCTTGGGCTCATAACCTGATAAAGGGTATGGATCTTGGACGAAGAGAAGGGAGAGTCACCACTCGGAGCTTGACCGGAGCGAGGACAGTAGACCACTTGAGGGGAAGAAGGAAGATTCGAAAGTGATTGATTGAGGTCTTTAGCTCGCAAGACTACTTGCTATCTCTAAACCTACTGGATACACACTACTTGATTCTTTTCTGGATACTGAGTTACTACAGCCAATCAGAGAGCGCCACGTCGCTTCCCCATCTTGTACCTACAATCCTGTACCTACATGTAGCGTAATCGACGGTGGCGTAATCACTGATGGCGTAATCAACGTGGGGTCGCATTGGACCGGTTCGGGTTAAGCGGTTTACGGTTAATAACCGTTATCAAACCGGTTACCCTCAATAAAGTCTCTCAGTATCTCTGAGAGACCTCATCCCGTTACCGTCCAGCGCGACGATGATGGTTCAAGGATCTACACTACTTACCCGCAGAGACCAAGTATCGCGCGCCGGACGCCGCGCACCCGCGCAACCCTCAAGAACTTCGCGTACGTTGAAGCATTGGTGCTCCGCACTATGATATTCCGTTCAAGACTCTGGTATTCCACACTCTATGACCAAGACTCTGAAAACCAAAGTGGTTTCAGACTCTGAAAACCCGGATACCAGACTCTGAAATCAACGAAGATTCAAGACCATACTGAAACCAAGTGAACCCAAGTTCAAGTCACGCAATCAAGTGATGCCTGACCTGGACATCCCCCGTAATGACGTCTCTACCTATCAACCCATCGAGATCTGCTGCACTGACTGCATACTGAGACCAAGTCAAGATACCTGATAGCATACAAAAACCAAGTGTACCTGAGATACGAAGACTGACTGCATGAAGAGCGCCAAAGAAGACAAGAAGAAGAGAGTTACCAGAGATATATGAGAGTTATGAGAAAGATAAAACGATAAACAGAGTTCAATTTGTTTGCTACTACACAAGTCCGCTTGAGAGGTATCCAAGCCACTGCGTCGTGGACGTACGCCGTGTGATCTCCACCAAATTCAGTCCCCTTAGGTGGAGATCAGGTAACGTAGAGACCTGAGAGGACCCGCCTATTCCATATCCTAGTTGGGTCGTTTGTTTTGTCTCTAGCGGTAGCCCATTTCATATTGCTCGTTTGGACAGGCTCTGGAAACTAGACAGTCGTTTCCAGGGTGCAAGGTAGACTGTTATATATAGCTGATTGTATTGGTTTATATTTTTCCTCTATAGTAGAGGGTGGTGTGCGAACGTAACAGGGATACCAGACAGACCAGGTGTCTGGTAACGAGTCCCTAGTTGACCTGGAGTATTAGCCCACCGTTCAAGGGCCCAGAAAGAATAAGAACGGCTGTATATATTTGTATATTCTTGAACTCTGTATATTTGTTGTTTATCTCTGAGAGTCAAGTATCTCGGTTCTGGATTTGTGATATTCAGACACCGATATCAGACTCTCTCTGGTATATTAACCTCTTTCCGACCACCAACTTTCTGGTAACCTACTTGGTTTCCAGAAACCCGACTCCCGAACACCAGACTCCAAGGGAACACCGCTTCTCTTCACTTTGAACTTTAGACTCCGGCGAGGGTCATATTCCCAAGACAACGAACCCACAGGGATACCACAAGGTACCACACGCCCACCTACGTTGTACGGCTCTGAAATCCTTTCAGTAGTCATATAACCGGGTTCACTATACGCCACCTGCTCCGCGACCAAAGTTTTCACCGACTTCGCGACATCTCTCAGACATTTTGGTGGCCCCGCATGTATAAGTGGGTGGCACACTCTGTCAAGACATGTGAAACATGTCAGAGGGTGAAGCCTTCGGGCCACGCCTCGGCTCCACTGCAGAGCCTACCAGTACCAGCGGACTGCTGGAAGTCGATGAGTCTCGACTTCGTCTTCGGCCTACCGGCCGATGACAGGGACAACACCGCCATATTGGTGTTTGTCTGCCGTTTGAGCAAGATGGTGCATCTTGCTCCGGTACATGACAAGGTCACCGGGAAACAAGCTGCACAGCTGTTCCTCGATAGCGTGTTTCGCTATCATGGTCTACCAGAGACCATAGTCTCGGACAGAGACCCGCGTTTCACGGGCGCGTTCTGGGACACCCTGTTCCAGTTGTTGGGAACTAAGTTGACGATGTCAACTGCGGACCATCCGCAGACGGATGGTCAGACGGAGCGCGTCAACCGCGTCCTCGAAGATACTCTTCGCAGTATCTGTGCGGAAGCACCTAGGTCCTGGTCGGACCAGCTTCCTATGGTTGAGTTTGCACTCAACAATGCGGTACACGCATCAACGGGGTTTACCCCGTTCTATTTGAATGGGTTACGACACCCCCAGGTGCCGCTAACCTTGCGGGGAGGCACCGATGCCTCCATCGTAAGTGGGGGAGAGGCTCGGAAAGCCTTTTCCTCCGAGGTCTCAGAAATAGAGCCCGAGTCTTTAAAAAGACAGTTGTCGTCGTTTATAGACGAAAGGCTGACGTTGATCAGCCGGGTTAGAGATGTAAGGGCATCAGCCCAAGATAAACAGAAAGAGTACTCTGACAGAAATGCAAGGGGAAACTTAAATGTGTTTAAAGTGGGTGAATTGGTGTTATTAGACACTAAAAATCTACCACTAAAGGTGGTTAGCTCAGTTAAGAGCAACAAACTGAAGCACCGCTTCATCGGACCCTTTGCGGTCCTGGTCGAACATGGCGCGGCGTATACCATTGACCTCCCAAAGTCAATGGCGACGCACCCGACGTTCTACGTGGGGCGTCTTAAGCGGTATCACGATCCGCTGGGTCTTCCTTCTCGGACGGAGGAAGACCAAGGTGAGAACTCACCTCCTCGAAACGAGGCTGAGCTCTCTGGACAACCGGAGCTGCCGGTGTCGAAGCCTGCGAGTAGAACGCAGGCTGGTACCCACGCGAGTCATACGAAGGGTATGGCGGTACCAAATGGGAAGAGCTTGGGTAAGAGCTATACCCATAAGTCGAGGGGTACGAATACCCCTGCGGCTCATAAGAGGGCATTCGACCATGCACCTCATGGCTTAGAACGTCTAAGCCTCGACGGAGCTCCTTTAAGGCAGCAGCCGGAGCTCGGCGGTCAACGCGCCCATGGAGCTCATGAGTCTCACGACCAAGAGCGTCCAAGTCCTGACGAAGGACCTCAAGGGCCCCCGGCTTGCCAGCCTGAGAGGCAGCCTGACCACCAGGTCCAAGCCCAAGGGCTATCTCGATCGCATAGACGCGATCTCGAAGCTGACGGACCTCGTCGGTTAATAGGGACCCCACAGAGTCCCGACCCGAAGTTGAGGGTCCAGAAGGATAAGGCTGAGAAGGAGCCGCGTACTCAAACGCGTGCGAGAGCTCCTCCTGCCCTCCTTGACCGGAACGGCGAGCTCCACTACCATGTGGAGCAGGTCGTCCAGGAGCGGCGGCGCTCTGGGAAGCGCCAGCTGCTTGTGAAGTGGCGGGGTTACCCCTCGTCACAGAACTCGTGGGAGCCGGAAGACCGGCTCCGGATTGACTGCCCGAAGGCTGTTGAGATTTGGGATCAACAGCCGGGGCGTAAGTAGTCCGCGGCTTTTTAGCCGCCTTACGGTGTACGGTCCCTGGGTTGACGGAACCGTACCCGCGCTCTTCTTGAGCGCTGGACTTAGACTGCTGTCTAAGTCCCTCCATGACGGAGTGGAGTTGCCGCTTAGCGACTAAGTGGGCAAACTCGATACGAAGATCACGCTGGTCCAAAACATAGGACAGCAGGCGATCTTTCCGGAGTTCTTTCAACTCCTGAACTGTGAAGTTCTTCAGAGAAATCCATCTTCAGAGCAGGTCTTCTGCCTGGGTCTGGGTTGTGGTGTTCTCGGGCTGTACCCAAGGGTACCCCCACACGGGGAAGAGTTTACCACGGTCTTCCGGTTTCTTCCGGAGACTTGTGAATTCCTTAAGAGGAATTCGGTGTGGTACAAGCAGCACACACCTAGCGGCCTCGATGTCATTGACAAAGAGTGGTTCATCTTGAATCAAGGCACGCTCATAGGTGCCACGCGAAGTGCGCCCATGGTTAAGACCACGAGGGTCTTTGAGGTGCTCCAGAAACACTGGATACCCAGACCCCGTATCCGGTGGGTAGTATCCGCGAGGATACACCGGCGTGGGAGGCACAGGAGTGCCTTGCAGCTAAGCAGCTTGATAACGCTCTTGCTGCTCATCGAGATCATTGGAGATCTCTCGGGGCTCAGAGACAGCCCCCTCCTCTTCCTCTTCGTCTGAGGAGTCGAACAGGGATTTGAATCCCTTTGCGATGGGAGGCTCTGAAGTAGGAGAGCCTGGGGCTGCGCGCTTCTTAGCAGCAGCAGCACCCTCATCAGCCCGTTTTGGAGAAGCTGCTTTCGCAACTTGGGCTCGAGCCTTACCTTCGGTAAAGGTAAGGCTCTTGGCAGGCGAGCTCGTCAAAGCTGCCTTTGCCTCGGATGATTCAGCATCATCATGATAAAGGGTATGGATCTTGGACGAAGAGAAGGGAAGGGAGAGTCACCACTCGGAGCTTGACCGGAGCGAGGACAGTAGACCACTTGAGCGGAAGAAGGAAGATTCGAAAGTGATTGATTGAGGTCCTTAGCTCGCAAGACTACTTGCTATCTCTAAACCTACTGGATACACACTACTTGATTCTTTTCTGGATACTGAGTTACTACAGCCAATCAGAGAGCGCCACGTCGCTTCCCCATCTTGTACCTACAATCTTGTACCCACATGTAGCGTAATCGACGGTGGCGTAATCACTGATGGCGTAATCAACGTGGGGTCGCATTGGACCGGTTCGGGTTAACCGGTTCACGGTTAATAACCGTTTCAAACCGGTTACCCTCAATACGCCCTCTCAATGCGAAGTCCCATGAATGCCGAGAGCATCCGTCAGATCCATGTGGCGAGGTCCCGGGAGCGCCTTCGTCATGATGTCCGCCAGCATCACAGAAGTCTCGCAATACTCAAGCTTCACTTCACCACGCTTGACCTCGTCGCGGATATGATGGTACTTGATGTCGATGTGCTTGGCTCGACCGTGGTTCACTGGGTTCTTGGTCATCTTGATACACGACTGATTGTCTTCTCGGATCTTGAGCTCGGGTCCAGTCTCGTTAGCGGCCACCAAAATCTCGCACAGCAGGCGATGAATCCACTTGCCTTCTTGGATCGCCAGACTAAGCGCGATGTATTCCGCCTCGCTCGTAGACAGCGAAACACTTGACTGCTTCTTGCTTCCCCAGCTCACTGGTGCACCCATCAGCATGAACGTGTAGCCTGAAGTCGACTTGCGGTCCGCGAGGTCTCCAGCCCAATCCGCGTCCGAATATCCACGAAAGTCGACCTTGTCACCTGGCTTGAAACAGATTCCATGCGACTTGGTGCCTTGCAGGTAGCGAAAGATGCGCTTGACCGCAACCCAGTGTTCTTCTTGGGGGTTCTCCATGAAGCGCGACACATACCCAACTGCAAAAGCAATGTCTGGGCGAGTGGCAGTCATCAAGTGCATGAGAGCACCAACTGCTTCGCGAAACGGAGCATTCACCTTGGTCGCTGCGTCGCTTGGAACAAGTCGAGTACTCATGTCCACCGGACTCACCACAACCTTGCACTCATCCATACCGAAGCGTTTCAGGATGTCGTCCACGTAGCGTCGTTGGCACATCGTCACGCTACCGTCCGGACCATCCACCAACTCAATCCCCAACACGAACGCACACTTGCCGCTGTCGGTCATCTCGAATCGTGTCTTAAGGTCACTCTTGGTGCGTGCTATCAGTTCGGCTGAACTTCCGGTCACCAACACGTCGTCCACGTAGACCAGCACGAGCACACAGTGGCCATCGACAACCTTGATGTAGAGACACGGGTCGAAGGCAGAGACTTGAAAATCGATAGAGCACACGAACTCGTCAAAGGTCTCGTTCCATACGCGCGAAGCTGATAAAGGGTATGGATCTTGGACGAAGAGAAGGGAAGGGAGAGTCACCACTCGGAGCTTGACCGGAGCGAGGACAGTAGACCACTTGAGCGGAAGAAGGAAGATTCGAAAGTGATTGATTGAGGTCTTTAGCTCGCAAGACTACTTGCTATCTCTAAACCTACAGCCAATCAGAGAGCGCCACGTCGCTTCCCCATCTTGTACCTACAATCTTGTACCTACATGTAGCGTAATCGACGGTGGCGTAATCACTGATGGCGTAATCAACGTGGGGTCGCATTGGACCGGTTCGGGTTAACCGGTTCACAGTTAATAACCGTTTCAAACCGGTTACCCTCAATACGCCCTCTCAATGCGAAGTCCCATGAATGCCGAGAGCAGCCGTCAGATCCATGTGGCGAGGTCCCGGGAGCGCCTTCGTCATGATGTCCGCCAGCATCACAGAAGTCTCGCAATACTCAAGCTTCACTTCACCACGCTTGACCTCGTCGCGGATATGATGGTACTTGATGTCGATGTGCTTGGCTCGACCGTGGTTCACTGGGTTCTTGGTCATCTTGATACACGACTGATTGTCTTCGCGGATTTTGAGCTCGGGTCCAGTCTCGTTAGCGGCCACCAAAATCTCGCACAGCAGGCGATGAATCCACTTGCCTTCTTGGATCGCCAGACTGAGCGCAATGTATTCCGCCTCGCTCGTAGACAGCGAAACACTTGACTGCTTCTTGCTTCCCCAGCTCACTGGTGCACCCATCAGCATGAACGTGTAGCCTGAAGTCGACTTGCGGTCCGCGAGGTCTCCAGCCCAATCCGCGTCCGAATATCCACGAAAGTCGACCTTGTCACCTGGCTTGAAACAGATTCCATGCGACTTGGTGCCTTGCAGGTAGCGAAAGATGCGCTTGACCGCAACCCAGTGTTCTTCTTGGGGGTTCTCCATGAAGCGCGACACATACCCAACTGCAAAAGCAATGTCTGGGCGAGTGGCAGTCATCAAGTGCATGAGAGCACCAACTGCTTCGCGAAACGGAGCATTCACCTTGGTCGCTGCGTCGCTTGGAACAAGTCGAGTACTCATGTCCACCGGACTCACCACAACCTTGCACTCATCCATACCGAAGCGTTTCAGGATGTCGTCCACGTAGCGTCGTTGGCACATCGTCACGCTACCGTCCGGACCATCCACCAACTCAATCCCCAACACGAACGCACACTTGCCGCTGTCGGTCATCTCGAATCGTGTCTTAAGGTCACTCTTGGTGCGTGCTATCAGTTCGGCTGAACTTCCGGTCACCAACACGTCGTCCACGTAGACCAGCACGAGCACACAGTGGCCATCGACAACCTTGATGTAGAGACACGGGTCGAAGGCAGAGACTTGAAAATCGATAGAGCACACGAACTCGTCAAAGGTCTCGTTCCATACGCGCGAAGCTGATAAAGGGTATGGATCTTGGACGAAGAGAAGGGAAGGGAGAGTCACCACTCGGAGCTTGACCGGAGCGAGGACAGTAGACCACTTGAGCGGAAGAAGGAAGATTCGAAAGTGATTGATTGAGGTCTTTAGCTCGCAAGACTACTTGCTATCTCTAAACCTACAGCCAATCAGAGAGCGCCACGTCGCTTCCCCATCTTGTACCTACAATCTTGTACCTACATGTAGCGTAATCGACGGTGGCGTAATCACTGATGGCGTAATCAACGTGGGGTCGCATTGGACCGGTTCGGGTTAACCGGTTCACAGTTAATAACCGTTTCAAACCGGTTACCCTCAATACGCCCTCTCAATGCGAAGTCCCATGAATGCCGAGAGCAGCCGTCAGATCCATGTGGCGAGGTCCCGGGAGCGCCTTCGTCATGATGTCCGCCAGCATCACAGAAGTCTCGCAATACTCAAGCTTCACTTCACCACGCTTGACCTCGTCGCGGATATGATGGTACTTGATGTCGATGTGCTTGGCTCGACCGTGGTTCACTGGGTTCTTGGTCATCTTGATACACGACTGATTGTCTTCGCGGATTTTGAGCTCGGGTCCAGTCTCGTTAGCGGCCACCAAAATCTCGCACAGCAGGCGATGAATCCACTTGCCTTCTTGGATCGCCAGACTGAGCGCAATGTATTCCGCCTCGCTCGTAGACAGCGAAACACTTGACTGCTTCTTGCTTCCCCAGCTCACTGGTGCACCCATCAGCATGAACGTGTAGCCTGAAGTCGACTTGCGGTCCGCGAGGTCTCCAGCCCAATCCGCGTCCGAATATCCACGAAAGTCGACCTTGTCACCTGGCTTGAAACAGATTCCATGCGACTTGGTGCCTTGCAGGTAGCGAAAGATGCGCTTGACCGCAACCCAGTGTTCTTCTTGGGGGTTCTCCATGAAGCGCGACACATACCCAACTGCAAAAGCAATGTCTGGGCGAGTGGCAGTCATCAAGTGCATGAGAGCACCAACTGCTTCGCGAAACGAAGCATTCACCTTGGTCGCTGCGTCGCTTGGAACAAGTCGAGTACTCATGTCCACCGGACTCACCACAGCCTTGCACTCATCCATACCGAAGCGTTTCAGGATGTCGTCCACGTAGCGTCGTTGGCACATCGTCACGCTACCGTCCGGACCATCCACCAACTCAATCCCCAACACGAACGCACACTTGCCGCTGTCGGTCATCTCGAATCGTGTCTTAAGGTCACTCTTGGTGCGTGCTATCAGTTCGGCTGAACTTCCGGTCACCAACACGTCGTCCACGTAGACCAGCACGAGCACACAGTGACCATCGACAACCTTGATGTAGAGACACGGGCCGAAGGCAGAGACTTGAAAACCGATAGAGCACACGAACTCGTCAAACGTCTCGTTCCATACGCGTGAAGCTTGTTTAAGACCGTAGATGGCCTTCACCAATTCCAGGCAGTCGAAATCGCCATCCAGCTCGACGCCTTCTGGAACCACGCAGAACACCAGCTCCTTCATCACACCGTACAGGAATGCAGTCACCACGTCCAGTTGATCGAGGGGCCAACCAAAGTACTTGGCTAGAGCGATCACCATGCGCAGCGTCACGTACTTGACCACGGGTGAGAACGTCTCGGTGTAGTCGATGCCATACTTCTGCTTGAAACCCTTGGCCACGAGGCGCGCCTTGTACTTCTCGATAGATCCATCCGCTTTGCGCTTGATCTTGAACACCCACTTGGTGCCAATGGCGCGTTGTCCGTTGGGCAACTTGGCAGCACGAAACACGCCACGAAGTCGCATCGACTTGAGCTCGGCACGAATTGCCTTGCGCCAGTGCACTTGGTCCGGGCCATTTACGGCTTCTTGGAATGTCGATGGCTCTGATAAATCCACAGTTGCTTCGACTGCGTTAGCACTTGCACGCCAAAACACAGAAGGTGTCGACTCGTCATCTTGGTCACCAGATTTTTCTTCTTCGTCAGGGTTCACTCGATTCGGCGCACTTGCTTCCTCCAGTCCAACTCGGTGGCGGACGGTGCGAGACCTTCTTCCAACGTCATCTTCGTCACTTGAACGACTCTTGCGCTTCCCCGCCTGCTTGTAGTCCGTTTGCGGAGGGCCATTATCATCAATGTCGAGAGAGGCAAAGCCCAGCGCAGTATCATCGACATCTTCGTCGGAAATCGGCTGTGCAAGTCCAAAGGTCGATTCATCGAAGTTGACATCGCGACTGATTACCACCTTCCCCGCCTCGATGTCATAAACTCGATACGCCTTCGACACTTCTTCATAACCCAAGAAAATACCTTCACGAGCCTTGGGATCCCACTTGAGTCGCTTCTCCCTTGGCGTCAAAATGAACGTCCGGCAGCCGAAGATCCGCATGTGCTTCACACTCGGTTTGGACTTGTACACGATCTCGAACGGAGTTTTGTCGGGCGACTTCGGAGACGGCAGACGATTCTTGATGTAGATGGCCGTCATCGCCGCCTCAGCCCAGAAACACTTGTCCAAGCCAGCGTAGTGGAGCATGCTGCGGCCAATAGTCACGATTGTTCGGTTGGCGCGCTCAGCAGTCGCATTGGTCTGGTGCGCATACCGAACCGTAGGCTGGACTTCGATGCCGTGATCTTCGTAAAAAGCCTTGAGCGAGTTGGTCGCGAACTCCTTGGCTCCGTCATGCCGCACGAATTTCACCTTGGCATCGAATTGCCTCTCCACCTTGGTGATGAACTTGCGCAGACAGCCTTCACTTTCCGACTTGGCTCGCAGACAGAATCCCGACATGCAGCCACTTGCTTCATCCGTGATGAGCAGTAAGTAACGGCTGCCACCCAGCGACTCTTCTTCCATGGGTCCACAAATGTCGAGGTGGAGGAACTCGAATGGCTTGTACTTGGTTTTGTTCGGGTTGCTCGGGAATGGTTTTTGGACCATCTTCCCTTGTTGGCAACCGCGACACATACTTGATCCACTCGACTTCGAGGGTACCTTCGCGTCCTTGATCATGTTGTTGTTGACCATCTTGCGAAGTACCTCAACCGGAGCGTGACCCATGTTGTCAAGAAGGCGCCTCGACCTACCGCGGTGTACCGGTAGATACCGGTACGACCTTCACTCAGTGGCACCACAAGCATTCCCGTGATTACGTGAAGCTGATTACGGGACAAGTGTTTACGCTACGGTCGTGCGTGGGTACAAGATTGTGGGTACAAGATGGGCGTCGACGTGGCAGTCGCTGATTGGCTGGGGTAGCTCAGTATCCAGTAAGGAATCCAGTAGTGTGTATCTAGGTAGGACATCCAATAGGTTTAGAGGTAGCAGGCAGTTTGCGAACTAAGGACCTAAATCAATCACTTTGCATTTTATTATCTACTGCTCAAACGACCTTGACTTTTGGTTATGAGCCCAAGCCCCGTATTCCCTGCCCAAGACTCCGACTACGCCTTCGCCATGGACACTGCCTCGACGACGACCTCCCGCATCAACAAGTTCGACGGAACCAACTTCCACACGTGGAAGTTCAAGATGCGCATGGTGCTCGAGGAGCGCGACCTGTGGGAAGTGACAAGTGGAGAGATCAAGCTGGAGCACTGCACCACTGCGCTGGATCAATCGACATTCAAGAGGAAGTCTCGCAAGGCGCTGGCGATCATCTGTCTCGCGATGGAGGATTCGCAGTTGCCGCTGGTTCGGTCGGCCAAGGATGCGTATGATGCATGGTCAAGAATGGAAGGACACTTCGAGAAGAAGAGTTTGGCCAACAAGCTCTTCCTTCGTCGACGTTTCTTCACGACGATGATGGGCGAAGGTGATGATGTGCTGGAACACATTAACAAGGTCAAGACGCTGGCGGAACAGCTCGACGCGGTGGGCGCTCCGGTCAGCGAGGACGACTTGGTGATCACGCTTCTGGCAAGTCTGAGTGAGTCGTACCAGTTCCTCATCACGGCGTTGGAGTCGAGAGCCGACTCGCTGACATGGGAACTCGTGACGTCTCGACTGCTGCATGAGGACTTGAAGCGCAAGGAACAAGGTGGCGGTACTGAAGGAACCGCGCACGGTCAAGCGCTCATGACGAGTGGCAATGGGAAGAGCAAGGGACGGCAGGTGCAGAAGACTAGTGCCTGCCACTACTGTGGTGAACAAGGACATTGGATCGCCAAGTGTCCCGTGAGGATTCGAGAGAACGCGGAGCGGCAAAGGCCGCAACGAGCGAACGTCGCCGATAATGATGAAGACTGCGGCGACTACCTATTCTCGGTTGGTGGTGGGACCTCCAAGTCGAGTGAAGTTTGGCTGGTCGACTCGGGTGCGACGCAGCACATGACGTACTCGAAAGAGTATATGAAGAACTACAAGAAGATGACTCCGGTGGACGTGCATCTCGCGGACGACGGAGTGGTCCAAGCGGTCGGCAGTGGCGACATTGTCATGTCGATGAAGACCCCACGCGGGATCAAGAAGGGTGTGCTCACGAAGGTGTGGCACATCCCCAAGTTGTCGCGCAACCTGTTTTCGGTCGGGAGGTTCACCAAGGATGTCGGGCCTGTGACGTTCGAGCGCGACGGGTGCTTCGCCGAGACGAAGAAGATCAAGTGGCAGCTCGGGGCGCGTGAAGGCAAGGGACTGTTCAAGCTGTGCATGACTCCGATCATGCCTGACGAGGCCAATGTGTCGAGTTCGAAGGATCGCAAAGGGGACACCACGTCGTACCTCTGGCACCTTCGACTTGGTCACATTGGCCATGGCGGTCTAGACGCCATCGTCAAGAAGGGCTATGGAGTTGGCATCAACATGACGGCTGTGAAGCAGTGGGAGTTGTGTGATGGGTGTGCACTTGGCAAGCAAACGCGGGTGAGTTACATGCCCAAGTCACCGAACCACGCCAAGAAACTGTTGGAAGTCATCCACAGTGATGTCTGCGGTCCCATGAAGACATCGACGTTCAGTGGCAAGAAGTACTTCGTCACGTTCATTGACGAGTACTCGCACTTCTGTGTGGTATACTTGCTGCGGAACAAGTCGGAGGTAGCTGCCAAATTTGCTGAGTTCGTGGCATTTGCCGAAACTCAAACGGGTGGTCGTGTGAAAACCCTCCGTGTGAAGCAACTTCGCAGTGACAATGGTGGCGAGTACAAGTCTCGTGAGATGGCCAAGTTCTGCAGAGAGCGTGGGATTGTGCAGAAGTTCACACCGCCGTATACGCCTCAACTGAACGGAGTGGCGGAACGGATGAACCGGACGTTGGTGGAATGTGCGCGCTGCTTGTTGGAGCATGCCGGACTGTCCAAGTCATATTGGGGTGAAGCGGTGATGACAGCGACGTTTCTTCGTAATCGCTGTCCGACACGCGCCACCAGCCACGGCAAGTCTCCACACCAAATTTGGACGGGCAAGAAACCGCTGCTGTCCAACCTCAAGGTGTTCGGTTGCCATGCGTATGTGACGGTCCCGAAGGAGAAACGCACCAAGTTCGACGCTCGGTCAGTGCGTTGTCGGTTTCTCGGGTACTCGGAGCACGAGAAAGCGTATCGGTTTGAAGAGATCAAGAGCGGTCGTGTGCTAGTGAGCCGCGATGCGCAGTTCATGGAAGACGTCTTCGACGGTGGGAGACGCAACTTTGGTGAAGACGTGGTCGTGGACCTTCGCGATGAAGATGCTACAGACCAAGAAGAATCGTCTGAACCAGAAGAAAGCAAGGAAGAAGAAGCTGCACAGGACGAATACGTTGAGCCTGGCAGCAAGCGACACCAGCGGACCCGGTCGTTAGAGGAAGCGGTGGAGATCCCAAGGTCTAAGCGGCATAGTCGGCCACAAACGCTGGATGAGCTGTCAGCCATCGCAAAAGAAGAAGGCTTCGACGCGGCCTTCGTTGTGGATTCAGTGGGAGAAATGCCGACCACGTTCACGTCGGCGATGGAATCCAGCAACGCGGCCAAGTGGAAGGAAGCGTGCGATTCGGAAATCAACTCTCTTCGCAAGAATGAGACGTGGGTATTGGTGCCGTTGCCCAAGGGACGCAAGGCGATCAGCTGCAGATGGGTGTTTCGGATCAAGGAAAACCAGGCTGGAGAGATCGAGCGGTTCAAGGCACGACTGGTGGCCAAGGGATTTTTGCAGAAGTACGGCATCGACTATGAAGAGACCTTCGCGCCGGTGGCCAAGTTCACGTCAATCAGGATCCTGCTCAGTTTGGCAGCCAAGTACAACCTCACGGTGCACCAGATGGATGTCAAGACGGCGTTCCTGAACGGGTGGTTGGACGAAGACATCTACATGGTGCAGCCGGATGGCTTTATTGACGAGGTGTACCCGGATTTCGTGTGCAAGCTCAAGCGTTCGCTGTATGGTCTCAAGCAGTCACCGCGGATGTGGAACCAGACCATCGACAAGTTCATGCTGGAGCTGGGGTTCAAGAAGTGCGAAGCGGATCACTGCATCTACGTCAAGCGGGACGACCAAGACATGATCTTCGTGGCGCTGTACGTGGACGACTTGATCCTAGCAAGCAACAACGACGAGCTACTCAAGTCGACCAAGGAGGCACTGAGCAAGCGATTCGAGATGACGGACATGGGTCAGCTCAAGTACTTCCTCGGCATGGAAATTGATCAAGATCTTACAGCTGGAAAGGTGTCGGTGCGGCAGACCAAGTTTGCGAAGGACATCCTGGAGAAGTTCAGCATGGAGAAGAGCAACCCTGTCAAGACACCACAAGACCCAGGACTCAAGCTGACCAAGGCCATGTGCGAAAGAGGTTGCAAGCACGAGGAGACCATGGCGAAGGTACCGTACCGGAATGCAGTCGGCTGCTTGATGTACCTCATGGTGGGGACTCGACCAGACCTTGCAGCCGCAGTGGGAGTTCTCAGCCAGTTTGCCGCCGATCCGTGTCCGACACACTGGCAAGCGCTCAAGAGGGTGTTTCGCTACATCCAAGGTACGAAGACTCATGGCATCGAGTTTCAAGCGAGCAGCGAGGACGGACTCCAAGGTTATTCGGATGCAGATTGGGCCGGCGACATCGAGTCTCGACGGAGTACAAGCGGATACGCATTCATGATGAACGGCGGATGCATCAGCTGGAGAAGCAAGAAGCAGCGGACGGTGGTGAAGTGGATCACTAAGAATTTACGAAATGTTGGTTGTCACGATATAAAGCTATGAAACGTGAATCCACGGTCCGCAGTTGGGGATCCAGATCTCGATGATCAATGATCTAGATATATTACGTCGGGATCAAGCGGTGATCTGGGACCCGTCAATGAAGGTCTATATGCTGGGAATGAACATGGAGATATAATGTGTGGAAGTGAATGACGTGGAGGACTGGCGATAACGAGGTTATTATGCATGCAACTTGGATCTATATTGCGGGATCTAAGATCTAGATCCATGCGATCCAAGATCACCTAATGCCTGGGATTTACCTCCGGAATCTAGATCCAGGTCTATGGATCTGGATCCACAGCTGAATATAAGTGATCCGAGTTCCCGCACATTGTCTAGATCAAGTGGTGATCTGGAGACTGGGGGCATGTATTGGGCTTAAACAAGCTGTTAATAGGCATATCGCAAAGTGCTATGGTTGGATCCGGCCGGGAAGCACCAGATCAAGGTGGTCCGATAGATCCACAATTGGATCAAGTATGATCTAGCCTATTGGGGAGTGATCTGATGCGTGAAGCATGTGATCTGGATATTACAAGGCCCGAGGGCGATATTGGTGAATGGAAGAGTCCAGATCACGACATAGCGACTTGTGATCTGATGTTTATGGTCCAGATCACTAGTGATCTAATGCTTATGGTTCAGATCCAGGGTGATCTGCAAAGATGTCGACTGCCATGATGGTGAGGACAAGAAAGGACAAGAATCAGGATAGCGTAATCAGTCGATGTGTCGTTAAGGATAGGATACAGGATGGGATAGGTCTTAACATTAAATCAGAACCGAATTTGCATCGTACGACACAAGTGCTTCGCTACACGCCTGGAAACGGGAACTACATTGGCCCTACGGTATTAATAGCGATTTAGGTGTATAGATCTAGGGTGGTTGATAATATCTAGATAATATATTGGCTAGATCCAACCTCCTAGTATCTTACCCTAAGTGCAGATCCAAGATCCCGGTATTAATTGCTTAGCCGGTAGATCTTCGGTTTCTCAACGATCAAGATCGCGCTATAGGAAGCGCCAAGCAATCAAAGGACCCCGCGTAAAGGGAAATCTACTACAAAGGAACTACTACAAGGCCGGATCCAGATCTAGGCCGCCGGATCCAAGCTCGATCTAATCGCTTGGACTCCGGATCTACTACTGGCGAGTGGTGTGAAGACTTCCACGCCACTCTACGACCCCAACGTCACGCCAAGACGTTCAACCAGCACCAATCGAGCAACTTAGCAGTCACCAAGAGAGGAAGATCCAGCCCAACCGACGGGTACACAAGGTGAGCAAGTTCAGCAGATCACGGATCATCGGAGGACCCCCTTCGTTAGTCGGTGTCCGGGCATTGGTGGGAAGTTGGATCTAGCGATCTCGCAGATTTTGCTGATCCCGCTACACCACAATGGTGCGCGTGCCCGGATCTGTTGGTGACTCGGGATTTCACCGTGAGTCTCAAGAAGATGTTCAAGTGAAGGTTGAACAAGGGGAACAAGCGTCATCGGACCTCGGATCGACGATGATGCCGCTGAATGAATCAAGATCCGCGGATCAGCAGAGCGCTAGGAGGAACTCTGCTGACGGAAGAGAGGGTGATCTGGATCCAGATCCAGATCTAGAAGATAAACCTCTACCTCCACAGGTCCCCGCGGGGACCCCGGCGGATCTCGACGCAAGTCGTGATCCGTCAACAAAACAAGGGAAGGTGAAAGCGGAACCGTACAGACTGATCGGATCTCCGGTCGAACCTCCACCATATCCACCCAAAGATCCTCCAATCTCCAGATCCGATAAGAAGAAGCCATCACGGAGGAAGATGAAGGCACCAGAGGGTGATGATGTAGATCACATCGGACGCAGATCTAGATCAAGCTGGTCAGATCGAGATCTAGAGAGCCTGTACCAGCACAAGGAATTATGTAAGTTCCTGAAGCAAGATCCAGTTATGCGGATCTTGGGAGTGAAGCAGATCGGGGATCCACGGAATCCAATATCCGCCCCGATCAACGCTGTCAATAAACTGGAGGCAGTCAAGGATCTGCTGCGATTATTGAAGGAGGCAGGAATGATTGTCGGAGCTTTCGATGCAGATGATCTATTCAACTTGAATATGAAGGTGATCCAATCCGCCACCCAAGATCTATATTCCAAACTCAAAATCTTAGTTGGCGAGATCCCGCGGATCGCCGATCATGTACCATTGTCATCGGCAAGTATTGCGGATCACCAGACGGCCTCGTCAAACTATGCGTCGGCAGCCGAAGGTGGATCAGACATTTCATCGGAGCCAAAGCGAATATCATTGGGACTGTCCCGTACTTCAATGATGGAGGTGCGATCCAAGATCCAGCGTCAGGGTCCAGCCCGGTTTAGCCGCCCAGAGAAGATCATGTCTTCAGTCGACCAGATCACGGCAGCAACAATGTCAGAAGATCCGTCAGGCACTCTGCAAAAGTACTTTGAAGCTGCATTGAGTCGGTTCCTGGCCGAACAGCAAACGCCAAATGCAGATCAACGCATATCAACAGCGCGTGATCCAGGATCACAAGATGTGGAAATGGAATCTGCAAAATCGGAACATAGTATATCTCAATGGGAATATGATCCAGATGATATCGACTTCCCGCTCACTGCTCGAGCGACCGTAGCGACAGCCACGGCTGGATCCGCAAGATCAACGATGATCCAGAGAGTTCGGATCTCGGCGATCTCAGATCTGAAGGAGTTCTCCGGAAAGGATCAGGACGAAGATCGGTCCCGAGCGTGGATCGGCAAAGTAAAGTCAGCGTTTATGCGAGATCAAGCTTCAGACGAAGAGAAATGTTCAACCTTCGCTGATTTACTGGCCGGATCTGCCAAGAATTGGTACCGCCAATTAAGTCGATCTACCCGTAATAAGTGGGCGGATTTGCTCCGAGCTTTCCAGATCCAATATTGTGGGCTTGGAGTATCGGTGGCAAGACAATATTATCTTGCTCGACGTCGATCAGATGAGTCTCCTCTCGAATATCTCTACCGACTGAATGTCGCTGGGCTGCGGGCGAAGTTGAAAATCAAGGATGGTGATGCCAAGAATCGGCGGGAGCATGTAGATCACTACATTGAAACTTTGGAGGATCAGGATCTGGGGGACAGCTTAACCTTATTGCGACTGTCAGATGCGGATGATCTGGAAGAAGTCCTACGTGCCCGTGAACGCGCGAAGAATAGACAGAGGAAAGCAGCGTTCGGATCTAATAAGTACCAAGAGAGGGCGCCCAATCAAACTTCGGCAGCTATGACGAAACGCGTTCGTGCAATCCGGATCCGACCATCGGAGTCTGGATCGGAGTCTGGATCCGACGGATCTGACGGATCTGACTCGGATGGAGATAATCACCGTCGGGTTTACTTTGTGTCCAAGCAGGAGATTACGCCGACGATGGAACATGGTATGGATAAAGAAGATCAAGCATCAGCTAGTCATAAATCTATGGATCAACTACAGCCAGATCACAGATCCAGGTTCCAAGGTAGCGGATCGGAACGGAGCCGCTGCTCGCACTGTGGATCTAGAAAGCACTCTGATCTGGGATGTTGGAGACGTCTCACCTGTAATAAGTGCGGTAAGCGAGGACATCCGGCAGATCACTGCCTTTTCGTATGCCGTGGGTGTGGAGATCTCCATGATATGGGTAAGTGTCCTATGGAAGTGTTCTATAACCAGATCCGCCAATGGTACAATCCGGCTAAACATGCAGGCATGCTTCCGGAAGCTGCAGAGAAAATGTTAAACTAGGACGCTCGCCGGGTTGGAATCCGGTACGAGCCGAGCGGTCTAGATACTGCATCTATGCATTTGTGAACAGGACATTGACAGATCAAGACAGCAGGAACCCAGATCTACGCGGTAGTACATATGATCTGAATAGGAAACATGCTGTCGCGATCTCAAATATCCGCCAGACTGATGATTACTCCAGATCCGAAGTGACCATGGCTGTGGATCTCCACCCTGGAGATATGAGAGGCTTTTGGAAGCAACGGGATCCGGATCTGTGGTTCAAGCCCACGGATCAAGAGGGTATACCAGCGATCCAGAGGCCAAATCAGATTAAGGAGATCCGACGATCTGATATCATGGATCTCCTACCAGGGGAGTCTCGAGGATATTGGAAACATTATGCCCCGGGAAAATGGTTCCGACAAGCCAAGATCGCTGGTAAGATCAACAATGAGAAAGGGATCTTGCTCTTAGATACAGGTGCCGAAGTGTCCATTGTGGATACGGCCTTTGCTCGTAAGGTTGGGTGCTATATCGACACGAGCCAGATCCAAGATTGTGTTGGGATCGGTGATAGTGTTTACAGAACGGAAGGAAGGACTCGGATCAAGATCACCATGGCTGGATCACTGGTTTACTTTTTCGATATTTGGGTAGGAGATCTAACCGGTCAAGATGCGATCCTAGGTATGGATTTCATGGTACCCGCAGGGATCCGCCTGGATCTGGCTTATGGATCCATTAGTCTACCAGATGAAGTGCGGATCCAGCTCAGTGGACGGCGACAGCTGTATAGTGATAAGGCCAATTGGTAACAGTGGGGGAGCATATTCAGATCGAGATCGGACAGTCGGTGGAACTTCGATTACATCTCCGGACGTCGGATCACGAGAAATTTTGGGTTACCCGAGGAGATCACTGGGTACCCACGGTGGTGAAGGGTCTAGGGAAGAGGCGATATCTGCAGATCACCAACATTAGTGATAAGACGATCACATTACAAAAAGATGTGAGGATTGGGATCTGGCTAGCGGGTGATCATATTCCGCGAATGCCAGGTTTTGTCTCGGTCGGATCACGTCGATATATGGAGTGGCAAAATCTGGCGCTACAAGCTTCTGTCGAAGGCGGATCCGAGCAAGTGGACCTCCCAGCGGAACCACCTGAAATTATGGTAGATCGACCGTCCTACCCCTCTCCTCGAGCAATTTTAAAAAAACCTAAGGTCTCGCAGGTACAAGAGTCAAGATCAGCTCGCAGAAATGTCGAGGATCAGAAAACCCCGGATCGACTGGATCTGACGAAGATTTCAGCCGCACAAGTAGATCCAGCGTCTAGGACCAAGGATCAATTGCTTGTGGACTCGGATCCACCTGATCTGACCTCAGATCAACTGAGAGAGGTCGGGGAAAGAGGTCAGAGTGCAGATCAAGCGAGTTTAGATCAGGGGGTGGGTGATCCGGATCTAATCATTGGAAGGTCTGTAGTCGAGGATCTACCCGAACCAATACCTACCACAGTACTGGAGGCGTCGTCAAGAGAGTTGGGCGACCCCGTACAAGCGCCATCTATAGATCTCCACCCAGTTATCCAAGATCCGACTATAGAGCGCGGGGACCAGGCTGATCCCTACAGTTTGGGATCGGATCCGAATGGCCATTACCATGAAGATAGCGATCTGTGTGCGGAGGATATGGATCAGGGGTTGGCTGCCATCCCAGCGATTATCCCTACAACGGATGAGGTGAGGATTGAGGATGAGGATACGCAGGATATAATTACGCTGAACAGATTGAACGAGGTGCTAGTGGTCAAGAGGGCGGATCAGGCAGCCCAGATCACGGCAGTGATGACACGATCAGGCCCGCGATCTACGACGCGGACGATCTCGGATCCGCGATCATTACGGGAGGAAATAGTTCGAGATCTCAGGATCGATCGGATCCGACAAGCCCAAGACGAGGAGGCGTGGATCTCGGGATTGAAGAAGTATCTGAATGGAGATCTACAAGATCTGACTCAGCAAGAAGCCAAATCATATGCTAATCTAGCAACTGATTATGATTTGGATCACCATGATCTACTGTTCTACTGTCCCTCCACGAGACCGACGGATGCAGATCGAGATAAGCTGATGCGACTAGTGATCCCGGAAACTCTATATCAGGACATACTACATCACTACCATGTGAGCCTAGAAGGTGGACATCAAGGGATCGGCCGAACTTATCAGCGGATCCGGGATCACTTCCATTGGAGAGGTCTGTATAAGAGTGTCCAAAGATACGTGGGTGAGTGTGTGGATTGTGAGACTGGTAAGAGTAAACCCCGGATCCAAGGAGAGTCACCAGGTAATCTTCAGGCAACATATCCTTTCCAGATCATAGCTATGGATCACATCCCGTCGTTACCCAGATCGCATAAAGGGAATACGGAATTGTTGATATTCGAAGATCTATTCACTGGATATGTGATCGCGAAAGCCAGCTCATCAAGGACTGCTCAGACTGTCGCCGAATCATATGAAGAATGTGTCTTCCGACGATTTGGGACCAGCGAAGCGATTAGGCATGATCGTGAACCAGGATTTATGTCCGATTTTTTCCGAGCGTTTAATAAGATCTTGGGTCAACGTCAACGTGCCACAATGGCATATCGGCCCCAAGCTAACGGATCTGCAGAACGCATGGTCCAAACCACAACTCGGGCGATTAAGATGTACGTGCAGGATCTGGATCAACGAGATTGGGACGAGTATGCCGAGAGGATTACCTTCGCGATCAACACCGCGCATGATCGGATCCGAGGAGAAACACTTTCTATATGGTACATGGGTGGGATCCTAGATCCACATTGGAAGCGGTGATCCCGGTGGGAAGTACGCGAAGACATGATCGGGATCCACGACGGTGGAGGTATCAGATCCAGCGATATTATCAACAAGTGCGGGAACAAGTTAATCAACGTCTGCGAGAGGCGATCTCAGATCGAGCGGATCTACACAACCAGGAGATCCGCCCGCATCAGATCGAGGTCGGATCTCGAGTGTGGCTATACCTAGATCGAGTAAAGGAGGGATATGCTAAGAAGTTGGCGCACTTGTGGCATGGACCATTCCGGATTGTGGAGAAAGTTGGAGAACATGCGGTGAAATTGGAGATCGCCGGATCCGGATATCATATTTTCCCTATGGTACACGTGAACAAGTTGAAGCTCGTGAAAGAATATCCAGATCGACCACTAATGCGACTCAATGTGGGGAGTCAAGATCGTCTGGATTTTGATGAAGATCTATTACCGGGGGATAGCTGGATCCAAGATCGCGATCCCGATGAGTATGAAGTGGAAAAGATCACAGATATGAGATCAGGGAGAAGAACGAGATATGGACGGATCTACCGTGAATTCCTTGTGTATTGGCGAGGATATGATGATCCGACTTGGGTGGATGAGGCAGATCTCAACTGTGGTGCCCTGCTACACGAGTTTCTGCGAGATCGCACTAATCGTAATCGGTTCGGTGTGATGCAGTCTCACGAAGAATTGTGAGATTGCAATCTATGACGGTGAGCAGGTCATTGTCGTGGTGAAATCGGTTGAAGGATCCACATGAAGGATGTGGATCAGTGGATTGGGTCTGCATATGTATATGTTTGGATTTGGCGATAACAAGGGAAAAGCGACAAGATCGGGCTGTTCAAGATCATCATAGTCACATTGGATCTATAAATATCTACGCCATCAAGACCTGACTTGAGAGGACGACCAGGGTCTGACGACAAAAGCGAATCATGATTATGGGGCATAGGCCATGATGGTTATCATGACTGTAAGCTACACGGATCAAGAGGATTACAAGATGGGATATATTGATGGAAGTGAAAGCTGATATATGTGAATTCGATGAAACCGAAGGCAAACTAGTGCATCCAGACAACGATCTTGACGAATATGACTGACAAGTTTCGACTACCAAAATCGACTACCAAAATCGACTACCGAGAACGACTATCAAAATCGACTGGCGAAAAATTACACATCAGTAGTTCGAACGCGATGCGTTGCACCATCTGTCTCCAGTATTCCTATCCAAGGAATCCGAGATCCACTCCGGTGTTGTTGATTAGCTACGCAGGTGATTTTGCTTTATGACTATTCCAGATGTGGTGCTGATTATGACGTGCACGCAGTGAAGTTGTTGTGCAACTACAACTAGCGTACAGGAGGCGGCTGTGGTGAAGTGGATCACTAAGAATTTACGAAATGTTGGTTGTCACGATATAAAGCTATGAAACGTGAATCCACGGTCCGCAGTTGGGGATCCAGATCTCGATGATCAATGATCTAGATATATTACGTCGGGATCAAGCGGTGATCTGGGACCCGTCAATGGAGGTCTATATGCTGGGAATGAACATGGAGATATAATGTGTGGAAGTGAATGACGTGGAGGACTGGCGATAACGAGGTTATTATGCATGCAACTTGGATCTATATTGCGGGATCTAAGATCTAGATCCATGCGATCCAAGATCACCTAATGCCTGGGATTTACCTCCGGAATCTAGATCCACGTCTATGGATCTGGATCCACAGCTGAATATAAGTGATCCGAGTTCCCGCACATTGTCTAGATCAAGTGGTGATCTGGAGACTGGGGGCATGTATTGGGCTTAAACAAGCTGTTAATAGGCATATCGCAAAGTGCTATGGTTGGATCCGGCCGGGAAGCACCAGATCAAGGTGGTCCGATAGATCCACAATTGGATCAAGTATGATCTAGCCTATTGGGGAGTGATCTGATGCGTGAAGCATGTGATCTGGATATTACAAGGCCCGAGGGCGATATTGGTGAATGGAAGAGTCCAGATCACGACATAGCGACTTGTGATCTGATGTTTATGGTCCAGATCACTAGTGATCTAATGCTTATGGTTCAGATCCAGGGTGATCTGCAAAGATGTCGACTGCCATGATGGTGAGGACAAGAAAGGACAAGAATCAGGATAGCGTAATCAGTCGATGTGTCGTTAAGGATAGGATACAGGATGGGATAGGTCTTAACATTAAATCAGAACCGAATTTGCATCGTACGACACAAGTGCTTCGCTACACGCCTGGAAACGGGAACTACATTGGCCCTACGGTATTAATAGCGATTTAGGTGTATAGATCTAGGGTGGTTGATAATATCTAGATAATATATTGGCTAGATCCAACCTCCTAGTATCTTACCCTAAGTGCAGATCCAAGATCCCGGTATTAATTGCTTAGCCGGTAGATCTTCGGTTTCTCAACGATCAAGATCGCGCTATAGGAAGCGCCAAGCAATCAAAGGACCCCGCATAAAGGGAAATCAATACAAAGGAACTACTACAAGGCCGGATCCAGATCTAGGCCGCCGGATCCAAGCTCGATCTAATCGCTTGGACTCCGGATCTACTACTGGCGAGTGGTGTGAAGACTTCCACGCCACTCTACGACCCCAACGTCACGCCAAGACGTTCAACCAGCACCAATCGAGCAACTTAGCAGTCACCAAGAGAGGAAGATCCAGTCCAACCGACGGGTACACAAGGTGAGCAACTTCAGCAGATCACGGATCATCGGAGGACCCCCTTCGTTAGTCGGTGTCCGGGCATTGGTGGGAAGTTGGATCTAGCGATCTCGCAGATTTTGCTGATCCCGCTACACCACAGGACAGTGGCGCTATCATCGACGGAGGCAGAGTACATGGCGTTGACGGAAGCGACACAGGAGGCAATTTGGCTCAAGGCGTTCCTGTGCGAGATCGGCGAAATGAAGGACAAGTCGGCAGTCAAGATCTACGAGGACAACCAAGGCTCCATCGCGTTGGCTAAGAACCCAGAGTTCCACAAGCGCACCAAGCACATCGACATTCGCTACCACTTCGTGCGCGAGAAGGTTGAAGACGGCCAAGTGGTATTGGAGTACTGCTCGACAAAGGACATGCTGGCGGACTTGATGACCAAGCCGATCACCGCCGTGCAGTTCGATATCCTTCGGAGCAAGCTCGGAATCCAAGGCGCCATTACGGCCGAGTCGAGTGGGAGTGTTGTCAAGAAGGCGCCTCGACCTACCGCGGTGTACCGGTAGATACCGGTACGACCTTCACTCAGTGGCACCACAAGCATTCCCGTGATTACGTGAAGCTGATTACGGGACAAGTGTTTACGCTACGGTCGTGCGTGGGTACAAGATTGTGGGTACAAGATGGGCGTCGACGTGCCATGCGTATGTGACTGTCCCGAAGGAGAAACGCACCAAGTTCGACGCTCGGTCGGTGCGTTGTCGGTTTCTCGGGTACTCGGAGCACGAGAAAGCGTATCGGTTTGAAGAGATCAAGAGTGGTCGTGTGCTAGTGAGCCGCGATGCGCAGTTCATGGAAGACGTCTTCGACGGTGGGAGACGCAACTCTGGTGAAAACGTGGTCGTGGACCTTCGCGATGAAGATGCCACAGACCAAGAAGAATCGTCTGAACCAGAAGAAACCAAGGAAGAAGAAGCTGCGCGGGACGAATATGTCGAGCCCGGCAGCAAGCGACACCAGCGGACCCGGTCGTTAGAGGAAGCGGTGGAGATCCCAAGGTCTAAGCGGCATAGTCGGCCACAAACGCTGGATGAGCTGTCAGCCATCGCAAATGAAGAAGGCTTCGATGCGGCCTTCGTTGTGGATTCAGTGGGAGAAATGCCGACTACGTTCGTGTCGGCGATGGAATCCAGCAACGCGGCCAAGTGGAAGGAAGCGTGCGATTCGGAAATCAACTCTCTTCGCAAGAATGAGACGTGGGTATTGGTGCCGTTGCCCAAGGGACGCAAGGCGATCAGCTGCAGATGGGTGTTTCGGATCAAGGAAACCAGGCTGGAGAGATCGAGCGGTTCAAGGCACGACTGGTGGCCAAGGGATTTTTGCAGAAGTACGGCATCGACTATGAAGAGACCTTCGCGCCGGTGGCCAAGTTCACGTCAATCAGGATCCTGCTCAGTTTGGCAGCCAAGTACAACCTCACGGTGCACCAGATGGATGTCAAGACGGCGTTCCTGAACGGGTGGTTGGACGAAGACATCTACATGGTGCAGCCGGATGGCTTTATTGACGAGGTGTACCCGGATTTCGTGTGCAAGCTCAAGCGTTCGCTGTATGGTCTCAAGCAGTCACCGCGGATGTGGAACCAGACCATCGACAAGTTCATGCTGGAGCTGGGGTTCAAGAAGTGCGAAGCGGATCACTGCATCTACGTCAAGCGGGACGACCAAGACATGATCTTCGTGGCGCTGTACGTGGACGACTTGATCCTAGCAAGCAACAACGACGAGCTACTCAAGTCGACCAAGGAGGCACTGAGCAAGCGATTCGAGATGACGGACATGGGTCAGCTCAAGTACTTCCTCGGCATGGAAATTGATCAAGATCTTACAGCTGGAAAGGTGTCGGTGCGGCAGACCAAGTTTGCGAAGGACATCCTGGAGAAGTTCAGCATGGAGAAGAGCAACCCTGTCAAGACACCACAAGACCCAGGACTCAAGCTGACCAAGGCCATGTGCGAAAGAGGTTGCAAGCACGAGGAGACCATGGCGAAGGTACCGTACCGGAATGCAGTCGGCTGCTTGATGTACCTCATGGTGGGGACTCGACCAGACCTTGCAGCCGCAGTGGGAGTTCTCAGCCAGTTTGCCGCCGATCCGTGTCCGACACACTGGCAAGCGCTCAAGAGGGTGTTTCGCTACATCCAAGGTACGAAGACTCATGGCATCGAGTTTCAAGCGAGCAGCGAGGACGGACTCCAAGGTTATTCGGATGCAGATTGGGCCGGCGACATCGAGTCTCGACGGAGTACAAGCGGATACGCATTCATGATGAACGGCGGATGCATCAGCTGGAGAAGCAAAAGCAGCGGACAGTGGCGCTTTCATCGACGGAGGCAGAGTACATGGCGTTGACGGAAGCGACACAAGAAGCTATCTGGCTCAAGGCGTTCCTGTGCGAGATCGGCGCAATGAAGGACAAGTCGGCAGTCAAGATCTACGAGGACAACCAAGGCTCCATCGCGTTGGCCAAGAACCCAGAGTTCCACAAGCGCACCAAGCACATCGACATTCGCTACCACTTCGTGCGCGAGAAGGTTGAAGACGGCCAAGTGGTATTGGAGTACTGCTCGACAAAGGACATGCTGGCGGACTTGATGACCAAGCCGATCACCGCCGTGCAGTTCGATATCCTTCGGAGCAAGCTCGGAATCCAAGGCGCCATTACGGCCGAGTCGAGTGGGAGTGTTGTCAAGAAGGCGCCTCGACCTACCGCGGTGTACCGGTAGATACCGGTACGACCTTCACTCAGTGGCACCACAAGCATTCCCGTGATTACGTGAAGCTGATTACGGGACAAGTGTTTACGCTACGGTCGTGCGTGGGTACAAGATTGTGGGTACAAGATGGGCGTCGACGTGCCATGCGTATGTGACTGTCCCGAAGGAGAAACGCACCAAGTTCGACGCTCGGTCGGTGCGTTGTCGGTTTCTCGGGTACTCGGAGCACGAGAAAGCGTATCGGTTTGAAGAGATCAAGAGTGGTCGTGTGCTAGTGAGCCGCGATGCGCAGTTCATGGAAGACGTCTTCGACGGTGGGAGACGCAACTCTGGTGAAAACGTGGTCGTGGACCTTCGCGATGAAGATGCCACAGACCAAGAAGAATCGTCTGAACCAGAAGAAACCAAGGAAGAAGAAGCTGCGCGGGACGAATATGTCGAGCCCGGCAGCAAGCGACACCAGCGGACCCGGTCGTTAGAGGAAGCGGTGGAGATCCCAAGGTCTAAGCGGCATAGTCGGCCACAAACGCTGGATGAGCTGTCAGCCATCGCAAATGAAGAAGGCTTCGATGCGGCCTTCGTTGTGGATTCAGTGGGAGAAATGCCGACTACGTTCGTGTCGGCGATGGAATCCAGCAACGCGGCCAAGTGGAAGGAAGCGTGCGATTCGGAAATCAACTCTCTTCGCAAGAATGAGACGTGGGTATTGGTGCCGTTGCCCAAGGGACGCAAGGCGATCAGCTGCAGATGGGTGTTTCGGATCAAGGAAAACCAGGCTGGAGAGATCGAGCGGTTCAAGGCACGACTGGTGGCCAAGGGATTTTTGCAGAAGTACGGCATCGACTATGAAGAGACCTTCGCGCCGGTGGCCAAGTTCACGTCAATCAGGATCCTGCTCAGTTTGGCAGCCAAGTACAACCTCACGGTGCACCAGATGGATGTCAAGACGGCGTTCCTGAACGGGTGGTTGGACGAAGACATCTACATGGTGCAGCCGGATGGCTTTATTGACGAGGTGTACCCGGATTTCGTGTGCAAGCTCAAGCGTTCGCTGTATGGTCTCAAGCAGTCACCGCGGATGTGGAACCAGACCATCGACAAGTTCATGCTGGAGCTGGGGTTCAAGAAGTGCGAAGCGGATCACTGCATCTACGTCAAGCGGGACGACCAAGACATGATCTTCGTGGCGCTGTACGTGGACGACTTGATCCTAGCAAGCAACAACGACGAGCTACTCAAGTCGACCAAGGAGGCACTGAGCAAGCGATTCGAGATGACGGACATGGGTCAGCTCAAGTACTTCCTCGGCATGGAAATTGATCAAGATCTTACAGCTGGAAAGGTGTCGGTGCGGCAGACCAAGCTTGCGAAGGACATCCTGGAGAAGTTCAGCATGGAGAAGAGCAACCCTGTCAAGACACCACAAGACCCAGGACTCAAGCTGACCAAGGCCATGTGCGAAAGAGGTTGCAAGCACGAGGAGACCATGGCGAAGGTACCGTACCGGAATGCAGTCGGCTGCTTGATGTACCTCATGGTGGGGACTCGACCAGACCTTGCAGCCGCAGTGGGAGTTCTCAGCCAGTTTGCCGCCGATCCGTGTCCGACACACTGGCAAGCGCTCAAGAGGGTGTTTCGCTACATCCAAGGTACGAAGACTCATGGCATCGAGTTTCAAGCGAGCAGCGAGGACGGACTCCAAGGTTATTCGGATGCAGATTGGGCCGGCGACATCGAGTCTCGACGGAGTACAAGCGGATACGCATTCATGATGAACGGCGGATGCATCAGCTGGAGAAGCAAAAAGCAGCGGACAGTGGCGCTTTCATCGACGGAGGCAGAGTACATGGCGTTGACGGAAGCGACACAAGAAGCTATCTGGCTCAAGGCGTTCCTGTGCGAGATCGGCGCAATGAAGGACAAGTCGGCAGTCAAGATCTACGAGGACAACCAAGGCTCCATCGCGTTGGCCAAGAACCCAGAGTTCCACAAGCGCACCAAGCACATCGACATTCGCTACCACTTCGTGCGCGAGAAGGTTGAAGACGGCCAAGTGGTATTGGAGTACTGCTCGACAAAGGACATGCTGGCGGACTTGATGACCAAGCCGATCACCGCCGTGCAGTTCGATATCCTTCGGAGCAAGCTCGGAATCCAAGGCGCCATTACGGCCGAGTCGAGTGGGAGTGTTGTCAAGAAGGCGCCTCGACCTACCGCGGTGTACCGGTAGATACCGGTACGACCTTCACTCAGTGGCACCACAAGCATTCCCGTGATTACGTGAAGCTGATTACGGGACAAGTGTTTACGCTACGGTCGTGCGTGGGTACAAGATTGTGGGTACAAGATGGGCGTCGACGTGCCATGCGTATGTGACTGTCCCGAAGGAGAAACGCACCAAGTTCGACGCTCGGTCGGTGCGTTGTCGGTTTCTCGGGTACTCGGAGCACGAGAAAGCGTATCGGTTTGAAGAGATCAAGAGTGGTCGTGTGCTAGTGAGCCGCGATGCGCAGTTCATGGAAGACGTCTTCGACGGTGGGAGACGCAACTCTGGTGAAAACGTGGTCGTGGACCTTCGCGATGAAGATGCCACAGACCAAGAAGAATCGTCTGAACCAGAAGAAACCAAGGAAGAAGAAGCTGCGCGGGACGAATATGTCGAGCCCGGCAGCAAGCGACACCAGCGGACCCGGTCGTTAGAGGAAGCGGTGGAGATCCCAAGGTCTAAGCGGCATAGTCGGCCACAAACGCTGGATGAGCTGTCAGCCATCGCAAATGAAGAAGGCTTCGATGCGGCCTTCGTTGTGGATTCAGTGGGAGAAATGCCGACTACGTTCGTGTCGGCGATGGAATCCAGCAACGCGGCCAAGTGGAAGGAAGCGTGCGATTCGGAAATCAACTCTCTTCGCAAGAATGAGACGTGGGTATTGGTGCCGTTGCCCAAGGGACGCAAGGCGATCAGCTGCAGATGGGTGTTTCGGATCAAGGAAAACCAGGCTGGAGAGATCGAGCGGTTCAAGGCACGACTGGTGGCCAAGGGATTTTTGCAGAAGTACGGCATCGACTATGAAGAGACCTTCGCGCCGGTGGCCAAGTTCACGTCAATCAGGATCCTGCTCAGTTTGGCAGCCAAGTACAACCTCACGGTGCACCAGATGGATGTCAAGACGGCGTTCCTGAACGGGTGGTTGGACGAAGACATCTACATGGTGCAGCCGGATGGCTTTATTGACGAGGTGTACCCGGATTTCGTGTGCAAGCTCAAGCGTTCGCTGTATGGTCTCAAGCAGTCACCGCGGATGTGGAACCAGACCATCGACAAGTTCATGCTGGAGCTGGGGTTCAAGAAGTGCGAAGCGGATCACTGCATCTACGTCAAGCGGGACGACCAAGACATGATCTTCGTGGCGCTGTACGTGGACGACTTGATCCTAGCAAGCAACAACGACGAGCTACTCAAGTCGACCAAGGAGGCACTGAGCAAGCGATTCGAGATGACGGACATGGGTCAGCTCAAGTACTTCCTCGGCATGGAAATTGATCAAGATCTTACAGCTGGAAAGGTGTCGGTGCGGCAGACCAAGTTTGCGAAGGACATCCTGGAGAAGTTCAGCATGGAGAAGAGCAACCCTGTCAAGACACCACAAGACCCAGGACTCAAGCTGACCAAGGCCATGTGCGAAGGAGGCTGCAAGCACGAGGAGACCATGGCGAAGGTACCGTACCGGAATGCAGTCGGCTGCTTGATGTACCTCATGGTGGGGACTCGACCAGACCTTGCAGCCGCAGTGGGAGTTCTCAGCCAGTTTGCCGCCGATCCGTGTCCGACACACTGGCAAGCGCTCAAGAGGGTGTTTCGCTACATCCAAGGTACGAAGACTCATGGCATCGAGTTTCAAGCGAGCAGCGAGGACGGACTCCAAGGTTATTCGGATGCAGATTGGGCCGGCGACATCGAGTCTCGACGGAGTACAAGCGGATACGCATTCATGATGAACGGCGGATGCATCAGCTGGAGAAGCAAAAAGCAGCGGACAGTGGCGCTATCATCGACGGAGGCAGAGTACATGGCGTTGACGGAAGCGACACAGGAGGCAATTTGGCTCAAGGCGTTCCTGTGCGAGATCGGCGAAATGAAGGACAAGTCGGCAGTCAAGATCTACGAGGACAACCAAGGCTCCATCGCGTTGGCCAAGAACCCGGAGTTCCACAAGCGCACCAAGCACATCGACATTCGCTACCACTTCGTGCGCGAGAAGGTTGAAGACGGCCAAGTGGTATTGGAGTACTGCTCGACAAAGGACATGCTGGCGGACTTGATGACCAAGCCGATCACCGCCGTGCAGTTTGATATCCTTCGGAGCAAGCTCGGAATCCAAGGCGCCATTACGGCCGAGTCGAGTGGGAGTGTTGTCAAGAAGGCGCCTCGACCTACCGCGGTGTACCGGTAGATACCGGTACGACCTTCACTCAGTGGCACCACAAGCATTCCCGTGATTACGTGAAGCTGATTACGGGACAAGTGTTTACGCTACGGTCGTGCGTGGGTACAAGATTGTGGGTACAAGATGGGCGTCGACGTGCCATGCGTATGTGACTGTCCCGAAGGAGAAACGCACCAAGTTCGACGCTCGGTCGGTGCGTTGTCGGTTTCTCGGGTACTCGGAGCACGAGAAAGCGTATCGGTTTGAAGAGATCAAGAGTGGTCGTGTGCTAGTGAGCCGCGATGCGCAGTTCATGGAAGACGTCTTCGACGGTGGGAGACGCAACTCTGGTGAAAACGTGGTCGTGGACCTTCGCGATGAAGATGCCACAGACCAAGAAGAATCGTCTGAACCAGAAGAAACCAAGGAAGAAGAAGCTGCGCGGGACGAATATGTCGAGCCCGGCAGCAAGCGACACCAGCGGACCCGGTCGTTAGAGGAAGCGGTGGAGATCCCAAGGTCTAAGCGGCATAGTCGGCCACAAACGCTGGATGAGCTGTCAGCCATCGCAAATGAAGAAGGCTTCGATGCGGCCTTCGTTGTGGATTCAGTGGGAGAAATGCCGACTACGTTCGTGTCGGCGATGGAATCCAGCAACGCGGCCAAGTGGAAGGAAGCGTGCGATTCGGAAATCAACTCTCTTCGCAAGAATGAGACGTGGGTATTGGTGCCGTTGCCCAAGGGACGCAAGGCGATCAGCTGCAGATGGGTGTTTCGGATCAAGGAAAACCAGGCTGGAGAGATCGAGCGGTTCAAGGCACGACTGGTGGCCAAGGGATTTTTGCAGAAGTACGGCATCGACTATGAAGAGACCTTCGCGCCGGTGGCCAAGTTCACGTCAATCAGGATCCTGCTCAGTTTGGCAGCCAAGTACAACCTCACGGTGCACCAGATGGATGTCAAGACGGCGTTCCTGAACGGGTGGTTGGACGAAGACATCTACATGGTGCAGCCGGATGGCTTTATTGACGAGGTGTACCCGGATTTCGTGTGCAAGCTCAAGCGTTCGCTGTATGGTCTCAAGCAGTCACCGCGGATGTGGAACCAGACCATCGACAAGTTCATGCTGGAGCTGGGGTTCAAGAAGTGCGAAGCGGATCACTGCATCTACGTCAAGCGGGACGACCAAGACATGATCTTCGTGGCGCTGTACGTGGACGACTTGATCCTAGCAAGCAACAACGACGAGCTACTCAAGTCGACCAAGGAGGCACTGAGCAAGCGATTCGAGATGACGGACATGGGTCAGCTCAAGTACTTCCTCGGCATGGAAATTGATCAAGATCTTACAGCTGGAAAGGTGTCGGTGCGGCAGACCAAGTTTGCGAAGGACATCCTGGAGAAGTTCAGCATGGAGAAGAGCAACCCTGTCAAGACACCACAAGACCCAGGACTCAAGCTGACCAAGGCCATGTGCGAAAGAGGTTGCAAGCACGAGGAGACCATGGCGAAGGTACCGTACCGGAATGCAGTCGGCTGCTTGATGTACCTCATGGTGGGGACTCGACCAGACCTTGCAGCCGCAGTGGGAGTTCTCAGCCAGTTTGCCGCCGATCCGTGTCCGACACACTGGCAAGCGCTCAAGAGGGTGTTTCGCTACATCCAAGGTACGAAGACTCATGGCATCGAGTTTCAAGCGAGCAGCGAGGACGGACTCCAAGGTTATTCGGATGCAGATTGGGCCGGCGACATCGAGTCTCGACGGAGTACAAGCGGATACGCATTCATGATGAACGGCGGATGCATCAGCTGGAGAAGCAAAAAGCAGCGGACAGTGGCGCTTTCATCGACGGAGGCAGAGTACATGGCGTTGACGGAAGCGACACAAGAAGCAATTTGGCTCAAGGCGTTCCTGTGCGAGATCGGCGCAATGAAGGACAAGTCGGCAGTCAAGATCTACGAGGACAACCAAGGCTCCATCGCGTTGGCCAAGAACCCGGAGTTCCACAAGCGCACCAAGCACATCGACATTCGCTACCACTTCGTGCGCGAGAAGGTTGAAGACGGCCAAGTGGTATTGGAGTACTGCTCGACAAAGGACATGCTGGCGGACTTGATGACCAAGCCGATCACCGCCGTGCAGTTCGATATCCTTCGGAGCAAGCTCGGAATCCAAGGCGCCATTACGGCCGAGTCGAGTGGGAGTGTTGTCAAGAAGGCGCCTCGACCTACCGCGGTGTACCGGTAGATACCGGTACGACCTTCACTCAGTGGCACCACAAGCATTCCCGTGATTACGTGAAGCTGATTACGGGACAAGTGTTTACGCTACGGTCGTGCGTGGGTACAAGATTGTGGGTACAAGATGGGCGTCGACGTGCCATGCGTATGTGACTGTCCCGAAGGAGAAACGCACCAAGTTCGACGCTCGGTCGGTGCGTTGTCGGTTTCTCGGGTACTCGGAGCACGAGAAAGCGTATCGGTTTGAAGAGATCAAGAGTGGTCGTGTGCTAGTGAGCCGCGATGCGCAGTTCATGGAAGACGTCTTCGACGGTGGGAGACGCAACTCTGGTGAAAACGTGGTCGTGGACCTTCGCGATGAAGATGCCACAGACCAAGAAGAATCGTCTGAGCCAGAAGAAACCAAGGAAGAAGAAGCTGCGCGGGACGAATATGTCGAGCCTGGCAGCAAGCGACACCAGCGGACCCGGTCGTTAGAGGAAGCGGTGGAGATCCCAAGGTCCAAGCGGCATAGTCGGCCACAAACGCTGGATGAGCTGTCAGCCATCGCAAAGAAGAAGGCTTCGACGCGGCCTTCGTTGTGGATTCAGTGGGAGAAATGCCGACTACGTTCGTGTCGGCGATGGAATCCAGCAACGCGGCCAAGTGGAAGGAAGCGTGCGATTCGGAAATCAACTCTCTTCGCAGAATGAGACGTGGGTATTGGTGCCGTTGCCCAAGGGACGCAAGGCGATCAGCTGCAGATGGGTGTTTCGGATCAAGGAAAACCAGGCTGGAGAGATCGAGCGGTTCAAGGCACGACTGGTGGCCAAGGGATTTTTGCAGAAGTACGGCATCGACTATGAAGAGACCTTCGCGCCGGTGGCCAAGTTCACGTCAATCAGGATCCTGCTCAGTTGGCAGCCAAGTACAACCTCACGGTGCACCAGATGGATGTCAAGACGGCGTTCCTGAACGGGTGGTTGGACGAAGACATCTACATGGTGCAGCCGGATGGCTTTATTGACGAGGTGTACCCGGATTTCGTGTGCAAGCTCAGCGTTCGCTGTATGGTCTCAAGCAGTCACCGCGGATGTGGAACCAGACCATCGACAAGTTCATGCTGGAGCTGGGGTTCAAGAAGTGCGAAGCGGATCACTGCATCTACGTCAAGCGGGACGACCAAGACATGATCTTCGTGGCGCTGTACGTGGACGACTTGATCCTAGCAAGCAACAACGACGAGCTACTCAAGTCGACCAAGGAGCACTGAGCAAGCGATTCGAGATGACGGACATGGGTCAGCTCAAGTACTTCCTCGGCATGGAAATTGATCAAGATCTTACAGCTGGAAAGGTGTCGGTGCGGCAGACCAAGTTTGCGAAGGACATCCTGGAGAAGTTCAGCATGGAGAAGAGCAACCCTGTCAAGACACCACAAGACCCAGGACTCAAGCTGACCAAGGCCATGTGCGAAAGAGGTTGCAAGCACGAGGAGACCATGGCGAAGGTACCGTACCGGAATGCAGTCGGCTGCTTGATGTACCTCATGGTGGGGACTCGACCAGACCTTGCAGCCGCAGTGGGAGTTCTCAGCCAGTTTGCCGCCGATCCGTGTCCGACACACTGGCAAGCGCTCAAGAGGGTGTTTCGCTACATCCAAGGTACGAAGACTCATGGCATCGAGTTTCAAGCGAGCAGCGAGGACGGACTCCAAGGTTATTCGGATGCAGATTGGGCCGGCGACATCGAGTCTCGACGGAGTACAAGCGGATACGCATTCATGATGAACGGCGGATGCATCAGCTGGAGAAGCAAAAAGCAGCGGACAGTGGCGCTTTCATCGACGGAGGCAGAGTACATGGCGTTGACGGAAGCGACACAGGAGGCAATTTGGCTCAAGGCGTTCCTGTGCGAGATCGGCGCAATGAAGGACAAGTCGGCAGTCAAGATCTACGAGGACAACCAAGGCTCCATCGCGTTGGCCAAGAACCCAGAGTTCCACAAGCGCACCAAGCACATCGACATTCGCTACCACTTCGTGCGCGAGAAGGTTGAAGACGGCCAAGTGGTATTGGAGTACTGCTCGACAAAGGACATGCTGGCGGACTGATGACCAAGCCGATCACCGCCGTGCAGTTTGATATCCTTCGGAGCAAGCTCGGAATCCAAGGCGCCATTACGGCCGAGTCGAGTGGGAGTGTTGTCAAGAAGGCGCCTCGACCTACCGCGGTGTACCGGTAGATACCGGTACGACCTTCACTCAGTGGCACCACAAGCATTCCCGTGATTACGTGAAGCTGATTACGGGACAAGTGTTTACGCTACGGTCGTGCGTGGGTACAAGATTGTGGGTACAAGATGGGCGTCGACGTGGCAGTCGCTGATTGGCTGGGGTAGCTCAGTATGCAGTAAGGAATCCAGTAGTGTGTGTCTAGGTAGGACCATCCAGTAGGCTTAGAGGTAGCAGGCAGTTTGCGAACTAAGGACCTAAATCAATCACTTTGCATTTTATCATCTACTGCTCAAACGACCTTGACTTTTACCCATTCGCGCGTGTAGGTCGACAGTCTTTCCTCCTGTCACCGTATTCGCCGATCGCTGAGGCGTATGAAGCCAGTAGAGTCCGTCCACGAGATCCGCTGTTGCCACGACTTGCTTCGAGCCCTTGCGCGAAACGTGCATCTTGTTGCCGTCGAACACCACTTGAAACTTGCCACTCTTGTTGATCTGTGGCACTGACAGAAGATTCTGCTCATGCTCGGCACGTACAGCGCGTCCTTGATCTCGATGTCGTGCTCGTCGCCGTTGGGTAGAACCACTCGTTGCACGATGGTCCCCACACCCTTGATTGCGGCCTTGTTGCCATCGGCCACCGAAAGTTCACCTTCATCTTGCTCATTCAGCGTGGTGAACTTGGCCTTGTCGTTGCAGATGTGGTGCGTTGCGCCGCTGTCGACCGCCCACATCCCGGACACATTCTTGCCCGTCGAAATTCCACACTCCGGGAAACTGCAAACGCCACTCGATCGTAGTCGTAGTCGTAGTCATAGCCGTCACTGGCCGTTTCTCCATTGGATGTTGTTGGCCCCGCGTCCACGGCCATTGTTGTTGCCGCCGCGTCTTGGGCCCCGATTCTCATCCTTCTGCTTGGTCCAGCACTGTCAATCACATGCCCCAATTTCCCACAATACGTGCATTGACGAGATTCGCGGTCGGTGTTGAACGCCTCTTGGCCGCGTTCTCCATCTTCACCGTCGCCGTCTTCTCGCCTTGCCTCTTGATGTGCTCGTTCGTGAGCACCTTCACAACGTCTTGCGATCGCAGCTCTGCGTTGCTCATCTCCAAGTTCAGTACGACGTTCTCGTAGCTCTTGGGGGAACTGCGCAGCAAACAGATCGCCACGTCCTCGTCCTCCATCTTGGCGCCGATGCTGCTGAGCTTGGCGCTGATGTTGAGAACTTCATTGCAATGATGAAGCACATTGCCGCCTTCCGCCATCTCCATGCTGAAGAGCTGTCGCTTCAGGTAGATGCGACCAGCCTTCTGCGATCCTCCGTACAGCGTCCTCAGGCGCGACCACGCTACCCACGCTTCCTCGCAGTTGTCCACCACGTGATGGTAGTCCGCGTCCATGTGGAGCAGCATCAGTCCGAACGCGATGTTGCTCGACTTGACGTAGTCGTCCTTGGCCCGAGTGTCCGCGAAGGTCGGAGTCGTCTCACGGTTCACGACATGCCACACCGACTTGGTCAGGAACACGCCACGCATGTAGCGGGTCCACGTCGCGTAATTGTCGCCGTTGAACTTGTCGATGGAGACCTTGGTGGAGACGTCTTGGGCAGAGGACATGGTGCTTGGGCTCAAACCTGATAAAGGGTATGGATCTTGGACGAAAGAGAAGGAGAGTCACCACTCGGAGCTTGACGGAGCGAGGACAGTAGACCACTTGAGGGAAGAAGGAAGATTCGAAAGTAATTGATTGAGGTCTTTAGCTCGCAAGACTACTTGCTATCTCTAAACCTACTGGATACATGTTGTCAAGAAGACGCCTCGACCTGCCGCGGTGTACCGGTAGATACCGGTACGACCTTCACTCAGTGGCACCACAAGCATTCCCGTGATTATGTCAAGCTGATTACGGGACAAGTGTTTACGCTACGGTCGTGCGTGGGTACAAGATTGTGGGTACAAGATGGGCGTCGACGTGGCAGTCGCTGATTGGCTGGGGTAGCTCAGTATGCAGTAAGGAATCCAGTAGTGTGTATCCAGGTAGGACATCCAGTAGGCTTAGAGGTAGCAGGCAGTTTGCGAACTAAGGACCTAAATCAATCACTTTGCATTTTATCATCTAGTGCTCAAACGACCTTGACTTTTGGTTATGAGCCCAAGCCCCGTTTTCCCTGCCCAAGACTCCGACTACGCCTTCGCCATGGACACTGCCTCGACGACGACCTCCCGCATCAACAAGTTCGACGGAACCAACTTCCACACGTGGAAGTTCAAGATGCGCATGGTGCTCGAGGAGCGCGACCTGTGGGAAGTGACAAGTGGAGAGATCAAGCTGGAGCACTGCACCACTGCGCTGGACCAATCGACGTTCAAGAGGAAGTCTCGCAAGGCGCTGGCGATCATCTGTCTCGCGATGGAGGATTCGCAGTTGCCGCTGGTTCGGTCGGCCAAGGATGCGTATGATGCATGGTCAAGAATGGAAGGACACTTCGAGAAGAAGAGTTTGGCCAACAAGCTCTTCCTTCGTCGACGTTTCTTCACGACGATGATGGGCGAAGGTGATGATGTGCTGGAGCACATTAACAAGGTCAAGACGCTGGCGGAACAGCTCGACGCGGTGGGTGCTCCGGTCAGCGAGGACGACTTGGTGATCACGCTTCTGGCAAGTCTGAGTGAGTCGTACCAGTTCCTTATCACGGCATTGGAGTCGAGAGCCGACTCGCTGACATGGGAACTCGTGACGTCTCGACTGCTGCATGAGGACTTGAAGCGCAAGGAACAAGGTGGCGGTACTGAAGGAACCGCGCATGGTCAAGCGTTCATGACGAGTGGCAATGGGAAGAGCAAGGGACGGCAGGTGCAGAAGACTAGTGCCTGCCACTACTGTGGCGAACAAGGACATTGGATCGCCAAGTGTCCCGTGAGGATTCGAGAGAACGCGGAGCGGCAGAGGCCGCAACGAGCGAACGTCGCGGATGACGATGAAGACTGCGGCGACTACTTGTTCTCGGTTGGTGGTGGGACCTCCAAGTCGAGTGAAGTTTGGCTGGTCGACTCCGGTGCGACGCAGCACATGACGTACTCGAAAGAGTACATGAAGAACTACAAGAAGATGACTCCGGTGGACGTGCATCTCGCGGACGACGGAGTGGTTCAAGCGGTCGGCAGTGGCGACATTGTCATGTCGATGAAGACTCCACGCGGGATCAAGAAGGGTGTGCTCACGAAGGTGTGGCACATCCCTAAGTTGTCGCGCAACCTGTTTTCGGTCGGGAGGTTCACCAAGGATGTTGGGCCCGTGACGTTCGAGCGCGACGGGTGCTTCGCCGAGACGAAGAAGATCAAGTGGCAGCTCGGAGCGCGTGAAGGCAAGGGACTGTTCAAGCTGTGCATGACTCCGATCATGCCTGACGAGGCCAATGTGTCGAGTCCGAAGGATCGCAAAGGGGACACCACGTCGTACCTCTGGCACCTTCGACTTGGTCACATTGGCCATGGCGGTCTAGACGCCATCGTCAAGAAGGGTTATGGGGTTGGCATCAACATGACAGCTGTGAAGCAGTGGGAGTTGTGTGATGGGTGTGCACTTGGCAAGCAGACGCGAGTGAGTTACATGCCCAAGTCGCCGAACCACGCCAAGAAACTGTTGGAAGTCATCCACAGTGATGTCTGCGGTCCCATGAAGACGTCGACGTTCAGTGGCAAGAAGTACTTTGTCACGTTCATTGATGAGTACTCGCACTTCTGTGTGGTATACTTGTTGCGAAACAAGTCGGAGGTGGCTGCCAAATTTGCTGAGTTCGTGGCGTTTGCCGAAACTCAGACAGGTGGTCGCGTAAGAACCCTCCGCGTGAAGCAACTTCGCAGTGACAATGGTGGCGAGTACAAGTCTCGTGAGATGGCCAAGTTCTGCAGAGAGCGTGGGATTGTGCAGAAGTTCACACCTCCGTACACGCCTCAACTGAACGGAGTGGCGGAGCGGATGAACCGGACGTTGGTGGAATGTGCGCGCTGCATGTTGGAGCATGCCGGACTGTCGAAGTCATATTGGGGTGAAGCGGTGATGACAGCGACGTTTCTTCGGAATCGCTGTCCGACACGCGCTACCAGCCACGGCAAGTCTCCGCACCAAGTTTGGACTAGCAAGAAACCGCTACTATCCAACCTTAAGGTGTTCGGTTGCCATGCGTATGTGACGGTCCCGAAGGAGAAACGCACCAAGTTCGACGCTCGGTCGGTGCGTTGTCGGTTTCTCGGGTACTCGGAGCACGAGAAAGCGTATCGGTTTGAAGAGATCAAGAGTGGTCGTGTGCTAGTGAGTCGCGATGCGCAGTTCATGGAAGACGTCTTCGACGGTGGGAGACGCAACTTTGGTGAAGATGTGATCGTGGACATTCGCGTTGAAGATGCCACAGACCAAGAGGAATCGTCTGAGCCAGAAGAAACCAAGGAAGAAGAAGCTGCGCAGGACGAATACGTCGAGCCTGGCAGCAAGCGACACCAGCGGACTAGGTCGTTAGAGGAAGCGGTGGAGATCCCAAGGTCTAAGCGGCATAGTCGGTCACAAGCACTGGATGAGCTGTCAGCCATCGCAAAAGAAGGAGGCTTCGACGCGGCCTTCGTTGTGGATTCAGTGGGAGAAATGCCGACCACGTTCACGTCGGCGATGGAATCCAGCAACGCGGCCAAGTGGAAGGAAGCGTGCGATTCGGAAATCAACTCTCTTCGCAAGAATGAGACGTGGGTGTTAGTGCCATTGCCCAAGGGACGCAAGGCGATCAGCTGCAGATGGGTGTTTCGGATCAAGGAAAACCAGGCTGGAGAGATCGAGCGGTTCAAGGCGCGACTGGTGGCCAAGGGATTTTTGCAGAAGTACGGCATCGACTATGAAGAGACCTTCGCGCCGGTGGCCAAGTTCACGTCAATCAGGATCTTGCTCAGCCTGGCAGCCAAGTACAACCTCACGGTGCACCAGATGGATGTCAAGACGGCGTTCCTGAACGGGTGGTTGGACGAAGACATCTACATGGTGCAGCCGGATGGCTTTATTGATGAGGTGCACCCAGATTTCGTGTGCAAGCTCAAGCGCTCGCTGTATGGTCTCAAGCAGTCACCGCGGATGTGGAACCAGACCATCGACAAGTTCATGCTGGAGCTGGGGTTCAAGAAGTGTGAAGCGGATCACTGCATCTACGTGAAGCGGGACGACCAAGACATGATCTTCGTGGCGCTGTACGTGGACGACTTGATCCTAGCAAGCAACAACGACGAGCTGCTCAAGTCGACCAAGGAGGCACTGAGCAAGCGATTCGAGATGACGGACATGGGTCAGCTCAAGTACTTCCTCGGCATGGAAATTGATCAAGATCTTACGGCCGGAAAGGTGTCGGTGCGGCAGACCAAGTTTGCGAAGGACATCCTCGAGAAGTTCAGCATGGAGAAGAGCAACCCTGTCAAGACACCACAAGACCCAGGACTCAAGCTGACCAAGGCCATGTGCGAAGGAGGTTGCAAGCACGAGGAGACCATGGCGAAGGTACCGTACCGGAATGCAGTCGGCTGCCTGATGTATCTCATGGTGGGGACTCGACCAGACCTTGCAGCCGCAGTGGGAGTTCTCAGCCAGTTTGCCGCCGATCCGTGTCCGACACACTGGCAAGCACTCAAGAGGGTGTTTCGCTACATCCAAGGTACGAAGACTCATGGCATTGAGTTTCAAGCGAGCAGCGAGGACGGACTCCAAGGTTATTCGGATGCAGATTGGGCCGGTGACATCGAGTCTCGACGGAGTACAAGCGGATACGCATTCATGATGAACGGCGGATGCATCAGCTGGAGAAGCAAAAAGCAGCGGACAGTGGCGCTTTCATCGACGGAGGCAGAGTACATGGCGTTGACGGAAGCGACACAGGAGGCAATTTGGCTCAAGGCGTTCCTGTGCGAGATCGGCGAAATGAAGGACAAGTCAGCAGTCAAGATCTACGAGGACAACCAAGGCTCCATCGCGTTGGCCAAGAACCCGGAGTTCCACAAGCGCACCAAGCACATCGACATTCGCTACCACTTCGTGCGCGAGAAGGTTGAAGATGGCCAAGTGGTATTGGAGTACTGCTCGACAAAGGACATGCTGGCGGACTTGATGACCAAGCCGATCACTGCCGTGCAGTTCGATATCCTTCGGAGCAAGCTCGGAATCCAAGGCGCCATTACGGCCGAGTCGAGTGGGAGTGTTGTCAAGAAGACGCCTCGACCTGCCGCGGTGTACCGGTAGATACCGGTACGACCTTCACTCAGTGGCACCACAAGCATTCCCGTGATTACGTGAAACTGATTACGGGACAAGTGTTTACGCTACGGTCGTGCGTGGGTACAAGATTGTGGGTACAAGATGGGCGTCGACGTGGCAGTCGCTGATTGGCTGGGGTAGCTCAGTATGCAGTAAGGAATCCAGTAGTGTGTATCCAGGTAGGACATCCAGTAGGCTTAGAGGTAGCAGGCAGTTTGCGAACTAAGGACCTAAATCAATCACTTTGCATTTTATCATCTAGTGCTCAAACGACCTTGACTTTTCCAATGGCGCGTTGTCCGTTGAGCAACTTGGCAGCACGAAACACACCACGAAGTCGCATCGACTTGAGCTCGGCACGAATTGCCTTGCGCCAGTGCACTTGGTCCGGGCCATTTACGGCTTCTTGGAATGTCGATGGCTCTGATAAATCCACAGTTGCTTCGACTGCGTTAGCACTTGCACGCCAAAACACAGGAGGTGTCGACTCGTCATCTTTGTTACCAGATTTTTCTTCTTCGTCAGGGTTCACTTGATTCGGCGCACTTGCTTCCTCTAGTCCAACTCAATGGCGGACGGTGCGAGGCCTTCTTCCAACGTCATCTTCGTCACTTGAACGACTCTTGAGCTTCCCCGCCTGCTTGTAGTCCGTTTGCGGAGGGCCATTATCATCGATGTCGAGGGAGGCGAAGTCCAGCGCAGTATCATCGACATCTTCGTCGGAAATCGGCTGTGCAAGTCCAAAGGTCGATTCATCGAAGTTAACATCGCGACTGATTACCACCTTCCCCGCCTCGATGTCATAACTCGATACGCCTTCGACACTTCTTCATAACCCAGGAAAATACCTTCACGAGCCTTGGGGTCCCACTTGAGTCGCTTCTCTATTGGCGTCAAAATGAACGTCCGGCAGCCCAGAAACACTTGTCCAAGCCAGCGTAGTGGAGCATGCTGCGGCCAATAGTCACGATTGTTCGGTTGGCGCGCTCAGCAGTCGCATTGGTCTGGTGCGCATACCGAACTGTAGGCTGGACTTCGATGCCGTGATCTTCGTAAAAAGCCTTGAGCGAGTTGGTCGCGAACTCCTTGGCTCCGTCATGCCGCACGAATTTCACCTTGGCATCGAATTGCCTCTCCACCTTGGTGATAAACTTGTGCAGACAGCCTTCACTTTCTGACTTGGCTCGCAGACAGAATCCCGACATGCAGCTACTTGCTTCATCCGTGATGAGCAGTAAGTAACGGCTGCCACCCAGCGACTCTTCCTCCATGGGTCCACAAATGTCGAAGTGGAGGAACTCGAATGGCTTGTACTTGGTTTTGTTCGGGTTGCTCGGGAATGGTTTTTGGACCATCTTTCCTTGTTGGCAACCGCGACACATACTTGATCCACTCGACTTCGAGGGTACCTTCGCGTCCTTGATCATGTTGTTGTTGACCATCTTGCGAAGTACCTCAACCGGAGCGTGACCCATTCGCGCGTGTAGGTCGACAGTCTTTCCTCCTGTCACCGCATTCGCCGATCGCCGAGGCGTGTGAAGCCAGTAGAGTCCTTCCACGAGGTCCGCCGTTGCCACGACTTGCTTCGAGCCCTTGCGCGCAACGTGCATCTTGTTGCCGTCGAACACCACTTGAAATTTGCCACTCTTGTTGATCTGTGGCACTGACAGAAGATTCTTGCTCATGCTCGGCACATACAGCGCGTCCTTGATCTCGATGTCGTGCTCGTCGCCGTTGGGTAGAACCACTCGTTGCACGATAGTCCCCACACCCTTGATCGCGGCCTTGTTGCCGTCAGCCACCGAAAGTTCACCTTCATCTTGCTCATTCAGCGTGGTGAACTTGGCCTTGTCGTTGCAGATGTGGTGCGTTGCGCCGCTGTCGACCGCCCACATCCCGGACACATTCTTGCCCGTCGAAATTCCACACTCCAG